>LBNU01021777.1:139048-151869 GCA_014162995.1 Artemisia annua
AATTTTATGTGATCTCAACTTGCAATTATAAACAACAAAGTATACTAATAAATATAATAGGAAACATGCAAGTAAATAAGTAAGGAAATAAAAGTAGAAAGATAGCACTGTGAGACAAAGGATTTATTGTGGTTTGGCTACGAATCTCCTCTTCGTCCTACTCCACTCCCCGAGCACCTAACTCGGGAGTTTTCTTCACTATGTCAACAAGCTCCCTTATGGTGGAGAAAACCTTACACAACTTTTGCTTACATCAATTTACGACACTAAGCTAAATGTCGGGTTCTAATTGTAGCTAGAACCAATCTCACACCACTACACGACTTAGCACGACTTCTACACAACTTATACACTCCACAACTTCTTCACTACTTCACACCACTTCACTACTTCACTACTTCTTCTTCTTTACACAACTTCTATTCACAACTAACACACCTATATCTATCTAATTACAAGCACATCACACCTTTACAAATGATTTACACAATATACACTACTAATCTACAATACTTCTTAAACTTGATGTTGAAGGAGTATTCTTCTCTTGCACTTTGGATGAGGATGGATGAAGAGGGATTGAATCACTTGAAACAAGGATTATTAATCTTATGATCAAAGGGTTTTGAAAGATGTTTAGAGAGGATTGGATCTGAAAATTTTAGTGCAAAAGGTAAGAAAAAATACCAGGTTTGAGAAGGTATTTATAGGCAAACTTTTCAGACAAAAGGAGCGTGCCGGCCTATTTAAATGGAGGCCGGCCCCCTTAAAATTAAGGGGGCCGCCCCTTATACTTAAGGGGGCCGCTCACCTGTAGCGGCCAAATTGTTTGTCTTTTTCTGGGGAAAGTTTATTTGGTGAAAAACTAACTGATTTTGGTTAAAAATTTGAATTCATATATTTTGTATGATTTAAACATTTTTCTTTATTACCAAAAGTGTTTTTCAAAAATATATAACATGTTTATATTATTTAATAAACTTTGTAATAATTAATTAAATACCCCTTTGATCATGAAATGTATTAAGCACTTGTTTATTCATACCTTAAGTGATTTAGTTGGATAAAATGATATAAACTAACTTAATACTTGTTTACGTAGTAATCTTACGTTTAATATTTTTACATTTTGTGATCGTCAAAACATAGAGATATTAAAAATTATAAATAACGTTTTTATGCAGTATTTATATCAACAGGTTTTGTTCTCCAAAAGTTGCACACCAATGAATGAAAATTAGAAAACTATATATAGATTTTACATCTTGACGGCGTCACCTTATAGGGTCTGACGTCGTCACCTCGCCGCCAAAACACTATTCGGATTGCTCAGATCCACTTCTGATGCTGTCCCCTTGTAATTCATTCTGGGCCGTCTCCCTTTAGCACATAACGTGATGACCTACAGCTTCCAACACGTGACGCCGTCACGTGTTATTTCTTCAAAACCTTTCTGGGGCGTCTAGTGTAAAAATCATCCTTCTTGTTATCAAAGCGTGACGCCGTCACAGGGTAGAACATGACGCCGTCAGGTACTGTTTCCAGCATATTTTGAGACTTTGTCGTTTTCTTCACTTTTATGCTTCAAAAACGTCCAAAATGCTTCCTTTTCCAGAATTCCTCTTCAAAGTACCTAAAATGACAAAAGGAAAGATTTAAGGCAATATTTGATCAAATAATTACGGATTAGGGCTTAAATGACCCCCTAAAAGCGTAACACTTTTCGCCTCATCAAATACCCTTACACTTGAGATTTGCTTGTCCTCAAGCAAATGTGCTTTTATTCCAATCACAAAATATGAGTTAGGGGTCATTTAACATGAACATAAAAGTAATTACAACAAATAGTCACTCAACCCTAGTCATAATAAGCACGGAAATCATACACTAGCACCTCACAACTAGTGTTTGGATACTCTCATCTCTCGGGTGTTATAAACCTATATAACTAAATGGAAATGGAAGAAATATCACTCACTACCTGTCATAGCAAATAGATTACCATAGGATTGGGCAAGGATCAAAAACCTTCTCCACTAGGCGTAAGCACCTAAGATAAACTATCAAAGAGGGCTTTACAAAGGGTTATAATGTTAGGTGTAGGGATATGATAAACACGGTTTGGTTGGAATAAAGGGTATTTTTAGTGGTGGCAAGTTAATTATCTTGATCAAATACATGCACAAAGTGGCATTGCTAAGCCAAGACTCGACTCGACTTAAGCTAATAAGAAAATAATCATAAACATAAATAAATATAAAATGAAATGGGATGGTAGTCCGTATGTTTTTTCTACTTTTCTTTTTCAATTTTTTTTTCGTTTTTCTTGTTTTTCGATTTTTTTTTTCATACACTCTTATCCTACCATCCAAAATAATATATCATAGGGGCCTCGGTTCTCCCCTTACACTTGAACTTTTACATACTTTACAATTAACTATTCTAATGACTTGAATTAAGATAATTGAAAAACTTGGAGTACTTTAAAATATTATCGCACATATGGGGGTAACAATTGACTTCTTCCCCATTACTCCATTACACTAGTACTTTACCCATGAGTCCCAATCGTCCGAAAACAATATGTACAAGGATATGACTCGACTTAGCAACCATGTAAGTAATAAGACAATTAACTAAGGGTTTAACAAATGTTGTCACAATAATGCACTAAAGATGAGTGCATACAAGGTAGGCTAAAGCGATTTGGGTGTACATTTGGGTGGATTGTAAACAAATTCTTCCTTTAAGTAAGATGCTTAAAGTTAGAAACGAAAAGATAGGCTCTGAGGGGTGTACTAGGGGTATCGTGTACTAAAAATGAGTACATCGCTAAGGTGTGGGAGAATTACTTGACCAATGAAGTCAATGTAATTATAATACGGGTGTAAAACATGGGTTATCCTAATGCCTCTTATCATGTAGTAAATCTAACTACACGAATGTAGTCTCACTTGTGGATTTGGGATGGTCCAAACACAAGTTCTAGAATCTATAAGCTACCGGTACATACATAAGTATCAAAGATGAATGCTTTTCCTAACAATTCTAGGGGTGAACCTCACATATTTGGGGAAAATTTTTGAGTTATACGGTTTTTTGTGCTAGTAATACAATTCCCTATCCATGAGACGCTTATGATACCTAAGGCTTCACTTCTAAATGTTGTAAAAAAATTTAAATTTGCGCTAAAATTGCCCTAACCAATGTTTCTCTCAGTTTTATTGCACAAATATTTTTTTTGGGTAAAAGGGTTAATTCGCCCCGGTAAATTGCATTACACCAAAAAACATTGATTTACAACGGATGAGAGTGACATCCCTCATCTCAGTCCCTTAGGACACTTACAGACTCTTATATAAGATTGACAAACCATTCTTATAACTTACCAAACAAACCAAAAGAAACGTTGAAGTACAATGGATATGGGTGAAATCCCATATCTAAGCCCGTTACATAGGCAAAAGTGCATACATAACAAGACACGACCATTTCTTAAAAAATAAGAAAGAAACGCTACCACATAGACAAAACAAGACTCAAGAAGATCAACTATGGAGCTTGATATCTTCATAAAATGCACCCAACCGTCCTGGAAGATCGTATAGTTGATCAGTGAAGTCATCATAATCATAGTAATCTTCCTGATCACCTCCACCACCTGACGATGAGAAAGTACCAATAGGCATATCAAATAAATTCGCAGACGCATCAAAAGTGTTAAGAACCTCATCTTCACTATCCGAATCATCAATCTCACCAACCTTAGAAAACGGGTTGGTCCTCTTAGTAGCAGAAGTAGAGGGATGTAAAGTCACAAGTGGTTCAACCAAACTTACAGTATTAGCAGAAACCTCACGAGGTTTCAAAGTATCCATACCTTCCCCCAACGTTGTAGTAATGGGGCTGTTAGAAGTCTCCTTATTAATATGCAATTCAGCACCATCTCCAACATCCACCACGTTAGAAGAGTTATCGGCAAGATCAAGCACCTTATTCTTTTCCCAAATATTCTCCATAGCACTCCTAAGTTCACAAAGATCAATGTTATCTTTAAAATAACCAAACTCATTCACTTCATTATTCACCAAAGGAGTATCAGATTGATCATTAGGAGTCTCCTCATTAGTGACCTCATTAGTGATCTCATTAGTGACCTTAGGAGTAGAATTATCCTTCAGTATGGAAGTACTAGCCTGGTCTTGATTACTAGGCTTAGCAACAGGTCTATAAATAAATTTAGGCTTACCCGAGACCTTTACCTTGTTACCAACCTTTGAATTATGCTTATTAGACCCAAGACCAGCATCCACACTCATTCTCCGGTTAACCTCAATCAGCTTCTTATGGCACTCCTTATCCACATGATCAAAAAGTTTGCATACAGAACAACGGGGAGGTTTATACTCAAGCTCAATATCAATCTTAACCATACGATGCTCCTTTGTCTTTGGAATAGGTACTGCCACCACAAGTGATTCCACAAAATCATTATCCGCTGAAATCTCAACTAACACCGTTGCATATGAATTCATTCCCCACGACTTAAGACACATATTACTCGTGTGTTCATCAAACATAATAGTGCGTCCCAATTTAGCCGTGATCATTTTGAGCCCAACCAGCGAATATGCCACCACCGGCACATTATACAATTTAACCCACACCGGAACCTTTTTTATGTCCTCCTTAACCAATTCAGCATTAGGGTTCCAAACATGAAGCATTAATGGGACTGACCTAATTCGCCAAGGACCATGATTAAGGACATCCTCCATACCCTCCCTACTTGAGAACTGAAACATAAAGAATCCTTGATGTATCATGACATTCTTTAACCCGAATTCCTTCCAAACATTCTGAACAAAGTTTTGGACTACTGGAAACGCGGGTCATTGTCCAACAAAATAGCCATAAAGTGAGTTAACAAACCTGTTTACTAATCGTTTCCACTTCCTCCTGCGGTAAAACAACATCAGCCTTGGATAAGTCAACCCTAGCAACATGTGTGACTTCATCCGTGGCTTTAGCACCCACACAAGTCGTGGGTATGTTAATTACTTCACTCGTTGTTCCAGCAGCACCATGGCTATTCATATTACCATCAGAATTGGGTTTCGAACATCCCACCTCACTATTCTTTTCCCAAATATTCTCCATAGCACTCCTAAGTTCACCAAGATCAACGTTATCTTTAAAATAACCAAACTCATTCACTTCATTATTCACCAAAGGAGTATCAGATTGATCATTAGGAGTCTCCTCATTAGTGACCTCATTAGTGATCTCATTAGTGACCTTAGGAGTAGAATTATCCTTCGGTATGGAAGTACTAGCCTGGTCTTGATTACTAGGCTTAGCAACAGGTCTATAAATAAATTTAGGCTTACCCGAGACCTTTACCTTGTTACCAACCTTTGAATTATGCTTATTAGACCCAAGACCAGCATCTACACTCATTCTCCGGTTAACCTCAATCATTATCCACAAAATCATTATCCGCTGAAATTTCAACTAACACCCTTGCATATGAATTCATTCTCCACGACTTAAGACACATATTACTCGTGTGTTCATCAAACATAATAGTGCGTCCCAATTTAGCCGTGATCATTTTAAGCCCAACCAGCGAATATGCCACCACCGGCACATTATACAATTTAACCCACACCGGAACCTTCTTTATGTCCTCCTTAACCAATTCAGCATTAGGGTTCCAAACATGAATCATTAATGGGACTGATCTAATTCGCCAAGGACCATGATTAAGGACATCCTCCATACCCTCCCTACTTGAGAACTGAAACATAAAGAATCCTTGATGTATCATGACATTCTTTAACCCGAATTCCTTCAAACATTCCGAACAAAGTTTTGGACTACTGGAAACGCGGGTCTTTGTCCAACAAAATAACCATAAAGTGAGTTAACAAACCTGTTACTAATCGTTTCCACTTCTTCCTGCGGTAAAACAACATCAGCCTTGGATTAGTCAACCCTAGCAACATGTGTGACTTCATCCGTGGCTTTAGCACCCACACAAGTCGTGGGTATGTTAATTACTTCACTCGTTGTTCCAGCAGCACCATGGCTATTCATATTACCATCAGAATTGGGTTTCGAACATCCCACCTTACAAGCGTCCATCTTGTTGTCCATAATCTTATGCATGACAACAGCAGCTGCTACGTGGTCATGAGCCACTACATGTTCCCCCAATTCAGAATTATCCCCATCGTTAACCAAAGCATCATCATTGACAAGATCAGTAGTTGGTGCATTATTCTTGACACAACGATAAGGCTTCATAGGTTTACCATCCTTCCCCAAAATCTTACCATCAATATTCTTAACCCGTTTAGCCAATCCACTCAACATCGAACTACTATCTTCACTCATTGAGTCCCTAGTCGAATTGTTGAGAAAACCTGTCTCCATCTCTCTTAAACCCACTACCAATAATAACCAATTCAGTTGCAACCACATGGCAAACACAAATCCTAAGTAAGGGTTTTGAACCAATCGTTGAGTGAGCACACCCAAGAATAACTTGCACGCTGAAACCACAAACCCTAAAAAAGGTTTACGGATTGAAGATCACCAGCAGCAAGCGAATCACCAAGAATATAACAATAAAGCTCAAACAAACCCAATAATAACTTGCACGCTGAAACAAACCCTAAGAAGGTTTACGAATTGAAGAGCACCAACAGCAAGCGAATCACCAAGAAGATATAGCAATAAAGATCAAAACAGAACTGAATATATATAGGAGTGTATTAAGTCGGTTTGGAAAATAACCCTGAAAAATGATTTAGGGATATTGATAAATAATGCGATTCAAAAACCTTAAAGAAATTCCAACAAACTCCTAAACCTTTGCAGAAAAATAGATGTAGATTGATGAACGAAACAAGGGATTTAGGTTGGATTAGATGGAATAAACGATTAACAGTAAAGGTTTAAAGAAATCACACGGCGATTTAAGAAACCCTAATAAAGCGATCACCCAAAAGACCCCAAAACAAGATGATTATGGTCGAAGATCTGATCAAGTAGAAGAGAACACGAATGTTAAACACTTCACTATTACAAATCTCGGCAAACAACCCAAGGATTAAGATCGATTAGGCAAAAAAAATGATTAAGGGTTGTTAGGGTCTTTTTAGTCGCCTTTTTTCACCAGAGAGAAAGCGTGGGTTTTTTTTTCTCTTTTTCAGAAAATACCATTGGACAAAACAAAAATCAAACGTAATTGCATTTTCTAAGGTGTCTTCATTTACCCCCTTACACTTAAACCGAATATTGTCCCCAATGTTCACATAAAAGATGTAAAAGTACAAAAAGAAAGAATGAAACAAATACTCCCCTGATTTTTGATGTGGATCGTGTGGTAACATGGTTAGATCTTCTTCCAAGATGATGTAAAAGCTCCAAGATCAAAGCGACGCCAAAAGCTTGATGTCATGAACTTGATTCCATGTTCACCTTCTTGTCCAAAATAACCTGTTAAACCTGAGAAAACAATCTAGGAAAACCTTGCGTAAAATCGGCGGTAAAATCTATATAAGGATATAATGCTTGTGGAATGAAGTTTTACAGATTCCTGGAATTAGAGATGCAGTAAGTTTTATAATCCGGCAGAAAAACTAAATTTTGAAAACGTTTTCTGGAATCAAAGGCTGACGCCGTCAGGTTTAAACCCTGACGCCGTCAGAATTGATCTGGCAGAATTCTTATGTTTAGTTTCCGGAAAATTTCTGGAAAAACGATTACCTCAACTCCTGTAATCCTGCAAAATTTCATCATGACTTGATACAAGCATTTGACTCAAACAAATACTAATATGTACGTTTATTTTATATCGTTACAATTCATGTTCCAATTCATTCTTATAAACAAATTTAGATTTCCCATACACTTATCTTTTTGCAAAATACCTTTATATGTAGTTAAGACGAAGTTAAAAACAAAATAAAGAATTTTCACAATTTAATTTGAATCATGAACTATTAACAATAAAAATAAAACATACATACGGAAATAAATAAATTCAAACAAACAAACAAACAAAACAAATAAAGATAAAGCATGGGTTGCCTCCCAAGAAGCGCTTTTCTTTTTTAACGAGTCTTGTAGCTAGACTCAAAGTCACTCTCTATTACGTGACTTCTTCATCGCGTGATATGACATACCCCTGGTAGAGATAATCCTTGCCATCACGGGGGTAGTGTTTTAATCGTTCTACATTTGCAGTCACTTCTCCTCCTATTTTGCTGCTCAGAGTAACCATCCCATCCCATCCTCGACTTTTGATTGTGAATGGTCCATACCACCAAGGACTTGGTTTGTCGGGAGGTTCTTTCATTTCTGAATGTCGTAGGAGCACTAAATCCCCTTCTGTAAACTTCCCAGGGTTCTCGTCCCGCTCATCATTCCCCTTAGAGTTGTTTTCTCTATCCTTACCCTCTCTGGCCTTGGTTTCTGTGTAATTCTTAATTCTTGCCTCCCATGCAAGGATTTTCTCTCGCACATAACCACGAGGCATGCTGAAGTCTGCCTTAATCTTCTTTTGTAGCATGGTTTCCTTTAAATACCGAGGGATTGTTGGGAAGCTAATCGCTTTCCTCCCCCTTTTAATCCGGATAGTGCTACTTTCGTAATCTATTTGTGCCTTAGCCGTAGCGAGGAAGGGTACCCCAAGAATGATCGGCATACTCATTTTATCTCTATTAACGATCATAAAGTCGACTGGGTACATAAATCTGGCGACGTTGACTAACACATCTTCTGCTACTCCTAGTGGGTACTCATAAGAGTATTTTGCGAACGAGAGCTTGGTGTGGGTGATGGAAGGTGGCTTGTCAGTTAATTGAACATAGATGGATAAAGGCATTAAACTCACGTCGGAACCTTGGTCAGCCACTGCGTCCAAATACTTGAGCTTACCTATGCCGCATGGTACCTCGAAGACTCCATGAAATTCTTGCTTAGCGACTATCTTTTGTTTCATGAGGCTTCCGTACAATTATCCCCCGAGTATCACGTCTGCTTCATCGTCCGATGTCGTCTTCTTAGGCTTCTTTTCCGAAAGATGAATACGTCGATAATTTCTTACCCAATCGTTTATCGTTTCCTTGTTTATGTCATGCTTCAAGTAGTGCTTTACTTGTTGTGATTTTGGTGGCTCTTCTATTGGGCGCTCATCAGGCGGTGTCTCCTTACTTCCGTCAAGACCGCACTTGATAGTCTTAGTGTCACCACCATGTGGAATGAGGTCAATTTTGTACATTCCTTAGTTATCATCTCCCCCCTTCCTTCATTGTCGCCCTTGTAGACGATGGAAACAGTATTAACAAACTTGGTGTTGGGGTTATTGATGTCTCCTCGCATCAACACCTTCTCGGGGGCTTTTGTTTTTGTGTATTCTTTCAAAAGGTTCATCATCTCAGCCATTTTCTCTTGCTTTTCCTCCCTCTGCCTGTAAAGGGCTTCCTCGAATCTTGTAACCGCCTGGGGAGGTGGGATAGGTTGAGCACGTTTATAGAAAGATTCAACACTCTCCCTACGAGGTGATTCAGATAATGGTGTCGGCTTTGTGTTAGAGATGGAGTTGATTGTTACTCGTTGTGTACTTAGGCGTCACTTTTTCCTTTCAGATAGGTCGTCAACTTTTTTCTCGAGGGCGTCAATGCTTTCTTCGGAAAGTTTAGTAGCATCAATCGATTTCACAATATGAGAGGTCTCCCATACCTCATTATTGTAGATTGCAAGCTCGTTGATGGTTTCTCATGATTCCTCGGCATTTCTGTCACGTAATCTGCCCCCGGCGGCTCGATCGATGAGACACTTGGTGAGGTAATTAACGTGATCATAGAAGATTTGGATTTGAAGCCAGAGATTTATACTGTGGTGAGGGACCCTTTGAAGCATATCATTAAATCGGGTCCACGCCTCGTAGAGGGTTTCGCCTTGAAGTTGTTCGAACATCAGGATGTCACTCCTTAACTTGGTAGTTCTCCCTGGTGGGAAGAAGTGAGCAAGGAAGAGAGTGGTGAGAGCATCCCAAGAGGTGATGGATCATGCGGGTCGGCCCTCTAGCCATTGACTAGCTTGGTCCCACAGAGAGAATTGGAAGAGACGTAATCGGGTAGTCTCTCAAGTATCAACATCAAGGTCTATGGAATCTACGATCTTAAGAAAGTCCTTGAGATGTTGGTTTGGATCTTCGGAACGAAGTCCATGGAATCCACATCCGCTTTGCACCAACCGAATGGTGTCGGATCGCAAGGGAGACACATTGGCTCCTTAGGTGAGCTCAATGGTGTTTCTATAGCCTTAGTGGCTAGGACGGGAGTATTCTCCTAAAGTACGGGCTCTAGGAGGTTGGTTTGGTTGGGGTAGGATTTGTTGTGGTGGGTTGATGGGATCACGGATGTTATCACCTTCCATGATGGCGGATGGTAGTAGTTACGAACAAAAACACGTAGAAAAAGATAGACAAAAGAAAACCTAGAAAAATAAAAATAAAAATCTCACTAGAAAGGATTCTAATGAGTAGACCTAAGTAAAAATAAAAATTTCAACCTAAACAATAACTATTCCCCGGCAGCGGCGCCAAAAACTTGATGCGTGGGTTTTGCAACCTTTGCACTTAGGTTTTACCTCTCAAGGGATCTTGAGAAGCTTACAACCCCCACCAGGCAGTGTACCTGACCGATGTAGTATAGTGAAGTGGCAAGTACCGGGGGATTGATCGTTCTCTCGGGGAATAGTGTCGTTAGGCTTGAAAAGCTACTCTAATTAGGTCTAAGGGTTGAGGGATGATTCTTTTTGTATTTTTATATTTTATGAAAGCAAGTAAAAATCTCGGTTTTTGGAAGAGTGGGCGGAATTAGTTGCTAGTCAACTAACCCAAATAACTACTTTTGCAAATAAATTAAAATAACAAGAAAATTAAATTGGTTGTGAAACTTATATGAGAGAGATATGTGTTTACTTAGATTTCTTTACTCCCTAGCTATCTTTTATATGTTAATTCATTTGTTGTAATTATGTGGATGACGGGTTGTATTCCTTTAAACCATTCGTAGGGTCGTGTACGATCTTCCCTAACTCTATAAGCTCCTACTTCACTCCTATGTCGAGCCGACTAAAAGCTCCTAACATGGGATCATTAGAATTCGCTCATGCATTAAATACAACCAAATAATCATAGTATACATCCGATTCATGTTTCTTAAGATGTTTAAGCAAGTTTCCGTATAGGAGGTTAGCCAGTTTTCTTAAGCCTAACATCGACTTCACCCAACCACAATAATCACAAACAAACCAACAACATATAATCAATAGCTAGGTTTCATTAGGTCTAAGCAAACACAATAAAGACCTAGCCTAGCATGTTAATTGAAAGATAAGCGTAAGATATAATCACACAATACATAGACATATTGAATGATNCGTATAGGAGGTTAGCCAGTTTTCTTAAGCCTAACATCGACTTCACCCAACCACAATAATCACAAACAAACCAACAACATATAATCAATAGCTAGGTTTCATTAGGTCTAAGCAAACACAATAAAGACCTAGCCTAGCATGTTAATTGAAAGATAAGCGTAAGATATAATCACACAATACATAGACATATTGAATGATTTGGAAGTGACTTATCTTCAATTAAGCATCCAAGTTTCAAGGTGGAAAACCCTCAAAATACAATAGGAAAAACGAGCTAGGGTTTTGTTCCCCAAAAGTTGCACACCAATGAATGAAAATTAGAAAACTATATATAGATTTTACATCTTGATGGCGTCACCTCGCCGCCAAAACACTATTCAGATTGCTCAGATCCACTTCTGACGCCGTCCCCTTGTAATTCATTTGGGCCATCTCCCTTTAGCACATAACGTGACGACCTACATCTTCTAACACGTGACGCCGTCACGTATTATTTCTTCAAAACCTTTCTTGGGCGTCTAGTGTAAAAATCATCCTTCTTGTAGTGAAAGCGTGACGCCATCACAGGGTAGAACGTGACGCCGTTAGGTACTGTTTCCAGCATATTTTGAGACTTTGTCGTTTTCTTCACTTTTATGCTCCAAAAACGTCCAAAATGCTTCCTTTTCCAGAATTCCTCTTCAAAGTACCTAAAATAACAAAAGGAACGATTTAAGGCAATATTTGATCAAATAATTACGGATTAGGGCTTAAATGACCCCCTAAAAGCGTAACACTTTCGCCTCATCAAGGTGAGATAGTGGGGATCCCTCTTTCCTCGAGAGGTTCGGTTTCAGTACTCGATACTACAAGTGATGTGTCTGTGTTTTAGGTGAGGTGACTTTCCATTCTGTGTTTTTAGCGTGACCCTTTTCCAAAGAGTTCCTTGAAGCTTTGACAAGTATATTTTTGTGCTTTGACGGTATTTCCTTTTGGTGATTGGCCTATTGGTGCTATTGGGAGGGGCATCTTTGTTTGTTTAAACTCTTAGTGTTGTGGTAGCACTATCAGCTACCAAAAACTTCGGGTTGCAGCCCAAGTCATGATCAGTTCGGCTGTGACGGTTGTTGCATCTCCGCAAGAAGGTATATTTCTCTTAATACCATGATGAATACGAGTTTAGAATTTGTTTCGTGATCACATTAACAAGGTATTGCTATAAAACTGGCCATCTTTGAATTTCATTGGTGGGTGTCTTAATATAGTAAGGAATAAGTGTGTCTTCCCGACTCATTTGTGTTCAACCATAACACCCACGGCACAATACTCATGAATATCAGAAAACGGCCATAGTCGTCATAAATCGACCTCAATAAGTAGCT
>LBNU01021778.1:23834-42113 GCA_014162995.1 Artemisia annua
AACACAACATATCAACCATCATCATCATCTTCCACTCACAACTACATGCAACAACAATACCTTCCACAACACACTGCTGCAATCCCACAACAACAATTCTACCCACAACAACAACAAGTCATTCCAAAACAACAATATCCACAATTCCAAGAACAAGAGTTCACTACTGGTTCTACTGATGCTTTGACACAAGCACTTGCTCTTCTGACAAAAGCAGTCCAAGGACGCTGTTCCACACCAACTAACAACAACCAACGAATTTCATCGAACACTCACAATATGCCAAATCAGATGGGTAATGCATGTCAAATGGTTGGAGTTATGGGGAATCAGCAAGGATATACGGGATTTCAAATGGGTAATCAGAATATGCCGAATCAGATGAATCAATTGGGCCAGTATGCTGTGTTGGGAATTCTGCTAAGTACAAAATCTACTGATGGTTATTGCTGAAGAAGGAATCTGCTGAAGACCAGTTCCTGCTGAAGTATAGTTACTTCTGAAGATAAAGATCAGCAGATTTAGTTTCTGCGGATAGTGTTTAGCCGCATATTATGTAATGTAGTTAGGATATATTACTCACTAAACGATAAGGAGAGATGGCTTACTCGCCAGAAAGATGAATGATACTCGCTATACCAATAAATGATACTCTCCAACAAGTTTCCTTACTCGCTTAACCCTAAACTACAAACTCGCGACATTCAATACCAAAACCCCATACTCGCTTAACCCTAATATCAAACTCGCTGAACCCAAAAGAAACGTACTGATGAAATTTTTTCTTATCTAAAGGAGTACCAAACTAACTTTTAACCAAGACTAATGTAATATTAACCTTTAAACACTAATGAAATACCAATAAACTAAATATAACGAGTATACAAACCATTCAAACGAGACCAAAAGTAATCCAAACTAATCTAAAACAACCTCTAATATCCCTAGGCGAATGATACCACTTGTTAGGTCACCATGTTATAGCATAAACAACCAAAGATACTTGTATGAATAAGACACAAGAATGGAGAAGAAGAAGATAGAATAATATGGAAGGAACTCTACTAATGATATGATGAAAATGATAATGTATTATGAGAACCAACAAGCCTTAAGCAAGGCTTACACATTGTATTTATAGGGGAGTCCAAGGGTCTCAAGTTTCATCACCATACTTTACACTACTAGCCCTTGGACTTCCACTTGTAGTAACATTACATCATTAACTTTCATAACAAAATGTTTAAACATAAAACATAATAACTTTAACTAGCAACCTATCGTTAACTAATGACCGACACTTGAATAACGTGAGACGTGTTCCTAACAGTTTTCTTACGTTTCCATACGTTTTCGTCCGTTTTCATACGTTCACGTTCGCTTTAATACGTTCTAATACGTTTTCATCCATTTTCTTTCGTTTTCGTCTATTTTTCATACGTTTTCGTCCGTTTTTAGACGTTCCTTTACGCTTTCATACGTTTTTGTCCGTTTTCATACATATTCATCCGTTTTCTTGCGTTTTCATCCGTTTTCTTACGCTTTCGTCCGTTTTCATCCGTTTTCATACGTTTTCATCCGTTTTCTTACGTTTTCGTTCGTTTTCATACGTTTTCGTCCGTTTTCATCCGTTTTCTTTCGTCTTTGTCCATTTTTCATACATTTTCGTCCTTTTTCATATGTGTTTTAACGCTTTCATACGTTTTCATCCGTTTTCATTCATTTTCGTCCATTTTTAAATGTTTTTTGCCGTTTTCAGACATTTCATACGTTTCTGAATATCATAAGAGATATTCTGTGATATTCAGAATATCACAAGTGATATTCCGTGATATTCTGAATATCACAAGTGATTTTTCGAATATCACATGCGATAGTCTTTGATTTTCTGAATATCACAAGTGATATTCTAAGTACCACAAATGATATTCTGAATATCATAAGTGATATTCTGTGATATTCAGAATATTAATAGTGATATTCTTGTTAGCCTTGCTATTTTATAAAAGATACCGTCACACAAAAGAAATAGACTAGATATATAGCAAATAGTACCTTAGGGACTATTATTGTAAATTAGACAAACTAGTAAGGTGATGAGCCTATAAATACCCCTCATGACTCTCCATGAGGAGTATGGGAAGTGTGTGTAAAGTTTCACTTCATTTCATTTTAATAAAACACATAGTTCTTCACCTTTCTCTCTCTACTCTCTCTCTCTAGAAATAACCATGGTTTTCACATATTTCGATCAACCGCGATCTCCGGAATGTGAATCTTGGGTTCTACAATTCTGAATATCACAAGTGATTTTCTGAATATCACAAGTGATTTTCAACTAATGTTTTGTAACATGAAAATCACAAGTGATATTCAGAAAACGACAAGTGATAGATATTCAGAAAATCACAAGTGATAAAGTGAATATCACAAGTGATTTTCTGAATATCACAAGTGATTTCAACTAATGTTTTGTAACATAAAAATCACAAGTGATATTCAGAAAACCACAAGTGATAGATATTCAGAAAATTATAAGTGATATTCAGAAAATCACAAATGATACTCTGAATATCAATTGTGATATTCAAAAACGTATAGAAAACGTAAGAAAATGGATGAAAACATAAGAAAATCACAAGTGATATTCATCTGTTTTCTTACATTTTCGTCCGTATTCATACGTTTTCGTTCGTTTTAATACGTTTTTTCATCCATTTTCTTTCCTTTTCGTTCATTTTTTATACGTTTTCGTCCGTTTTCAGACGTGCTTTTACGCTTTTATACGTTTTTGTCCGTTTTCATACATATTCGTCCGTTTTCAACCGTTTTCTTACGCTTTCGTCCGTTTTCGTCCGTTTTCATACGTTTTCGTCCGTTTTCTTACGTTTTCGTTCGTTTTCATACGTTTTCTTTCGTTTTCGTCCATTTTTCATACATTTTCGTCCTTTTTCATATGTGTTTTTACGTTTTCATCCGTTTTCATTCATTTTCGTCCTTTTTTAAATGCTTTTGGCCATTTTCAGACATTTTCATACATTTCTGAATATCATAAGAGATATTCTATGATATTCAGAATATCACAAGTGATATTCCGTGATATTCTGAATATCATAAGTGATATTCCGTGATATTCTGAATATCAAAAGTGATTTTTTTAATATCACACGTGATATTCTTTTCTGAATATCACAAGTGATTTTCTAAATATCACAAGTGATATTTTTCATACGTTATCATCCGTTTTTAGATGTGTTTTTACGCTTTCATACACTTTTGTCCGTTTCATACATATTCATCCGTTTTCTTGGGTTTTCATCCTTTTTCTTGCGTTTCCGTTCGTTTTCGTCCATTTTCATCCGTTTTTTTTCGTTTTCGTCCTATTTTTCATACGCTTTCTTCCTTTTTCATACATGTTTTTATGCTTTCATACGTTTTCGTCCGTTTTCATACATATTCTTCTGTTTTCATACATTTTCGTCATTTTCATTCGTTTTCGTCCGTTTTTCAATGTTTTTGGCCATTCTCAGACGTTTTCATACGTTTCGGAATATCACAAGTGATATTCTATGATATTCAGAATATCACCCTAGTGATATATCAGAATGTCACCCCAGTGATATTCTGAATATCACAAGGGATATTCGGAATATCACAAGTGATTTTCTGAATATCACATGTGAAATTTTGTGATTTTCTGAATATTACAAGTGATATTCTGAGTACCACAAATGATATTCTGAATAACATAAGTGATATTCTATGATATTCAAAAAATCACAAGTGATAGATATTCAAAAAATCACAAGTGATATTCAGAATATTACCAGTGATATTCAGAAAATCATAAGTGATATTTTGAATATCAATTGTGACATTCAAAAACGTATGAAAACGGAAGAAAACGTAAGAAAATGGACGATTACGTATGAAAACGGACAAAAACATAATAAAATCACAAATGATATTCAGAAAATCACAAGTGATATTCTGAATATCACTTGTCATATTCAGAAACATAAGAAAACGAACGCAAACGTAAGAAAACGGGCGAATACTTATGAAAACGTACAAAAACGTATGAAAGCGTGAAAACGCATATGAAAATGGACAAAAACAAAAGAAAACCAATGAAAACGGACGAAAACGTATGAAAACGAACGAAAACATGAGAAATCGGATGAAAACGTATGACAATGGATAAAAGTGGGCGAAAACGTTAGAAAATGGATGAAAACGTAAGAAAACGGATAAATACGTAAGAAACGGACGAAAACGTAAGAAAGCGTAAAAACACGTCTAAAATGGACGAAAAAGTATGAAAAATGGACGAAAACGAAAGAAAACAGACGAAAACGTATTAAAACGAATGAAAATATAAGTAAACAGACAAAAATGTATGAAAACGGACGTAGACGGGAGAAAACGTACGAAAACAGAAAAAAAAATCATATGAAAACGGACTAAAACGTATAAAAACGGACGAAAACGTTTGAAAACAGACGAAAACGTCTAAAATTGGAAGAAAACGTAAAAACCGGACAAAAACGTCTGAAAACGTATGAAAACAGACAAAAACGTATGAAAACGTATAAAAACGAACGAAAACGTTTGAAAACGGATGAAAACGGATATAAACGGATGAAAACAGACGAAAACGTAATAAAAGAGATGAAAACGTATGAAAACAGACGAAAAGGTATGAAAGCTAAAAAAAACTTGAATTAGAGAAAAAAGGTTAAAAAAAGAAAAGAAATAACGTGAAGTAGAAGAAAAAAAAGAAAAAATAAAAAATAATAATAAAAAATAAAAAAAAAGAATAATAAAAAGACAAAAAGACAAAAAAAAGGAAAAGAAATACGTTTTTGAATATCACAATTGATATTCAGAATATCACTTGTGATTTTTTAAATATCACTGGTGATTTTTTGAATATCTGTCACTTGTGATTTTTTGAATATCACAGAATATCACTTATGATATTCAGAATATCATTTGTGGTACTCAGAATATCACTTGTGATATTTAGAAAATCACAAAATATCACATGTGATATTCAGAAAATCACTTGTGATATTCAGAATATCCCTTGTGATATTCAGAATATCACTTAGATGATATTCAGAAAATCACTTGTGATATTCAGAATATCCCTTGTAATATTCAGAATATCACAGAATATCACTTGTGATATTCTGAAACGAAATGTCTGAGAATGGCCAAAAAACATTGAAAAACGGACGAAAACGAATGAAAAAGACGAAAATGTAAGAAAACGGAAGAATATGTATGAAAACGGACGGAAACGTATGAAAGCGTAAAAACACGTTTGAAAAAGGAATAAAAGGTATGAAAAATAGGACGAAAACGAAAGAAAACGGAAATTAAGGTTCCAGGTCTTAGCTGCAACAGGGATCTGCCTGAAGGAATCATCTTTGAAAACAACCATGTTAGAGAACAGCCTGAAAGAGGACTGTGTTTCACTGATGAGTTTGGCAACCGTTCCTTCCAAAGGTGGTCTGATATTGATAATGCAGGGTTCAAGGCCATGCTGATGTGCTTTGTTTTGGCTTCCCCAATAAAGATTGCTGAAAATGTCAGGTTCTGCAAAGATCTTAGAGCCAAGATAGAACAGCATCCTGAGAAGAACTTACTGAAGTCCAAAAGAGTCAAGCTTGATGCCCTTGGCTACAAACTTAACATCTGAAGCCGCATCACAACTATCCCTTTTGTATCTTTGTGTTAATTTTAGGATTGTAAAAATGATTAATGAAATTTGATGTTCTTGTTTAATCAGTGTCCTAATACCACTTAGATACTTTCAGTGTGAGAAGAAGACCTTTGCTCACTCACACTGAAACATAGAACACTTAGGCTATTTGTATATCCAAATAGGGGGAGACTGTTGGGTCACTGAAATTACCCAAGTTTCCTTAACTAGGATTTGAACATAAAAT
The DNA here is from genome assembly GCA_014162995.1 of Artemisia annua. Lineage (NCBI taxonomy): Eukaryota > Viridiplantae > Streptophyta > Magnoliopsida > Asterales > Asteraceae > Artemisia > Artemisia annua. The sequence continues at coordinate 29,792 of LBNU01021778.1, forward strand.
AACCTAAGTGTCGTAATACCTTTAACACAATCAAGTCACTGAGTGAACAGACACTCAGTGAGTCATCTTCAAGATGCTCAGGACAAGCCATGAAGAAGGGCTTTCCATTCAGTGAGGCGGATTCTCAGTGAATAGCACCTAAGCCAAAGAAGAAGATGATGGATTCAGTAAGCGTTGACAATAGCTCACTGAATCCCACTCCTCCTCACCATCTACAAAGACTGAAGAATTGGCGGGATTGGGAGGGAAAGTTTGAACTGCTTTATTTAGTACTTTATTACTATAAAGTCAAACTTTCCCTACCAACCTCAATCAAGCCCATACCTTAAAAGCTACTTTGTCACTATCCCAATATGGGTATGTCTGACATGGAAGAAAATCTTTCCATAAGATTTCTTTAAGGTAGTCATTAGTCAAACCTGGAATAGTATGTTTTATATGTATATATATATAGCATTGTAAAGAGGAGAAAAGTAAGTTTGTGAATTTAAGCTTTAGACTTACACAAACCCTTTTCTCCTCCAAGAAACATACTCGTACTCGAGATAGCTCGATTGTACCGTAGTTGTTACTTAAGCTTAGCTTAAGTTTAGCGAGGAGGAACATACCATACATTGTCATTTCAATCCCAAGTGTTTGTTCCGCAAAACACTTGGGTATAATTCTTTGAATCATTTCTAATAAGAATTAAACGTTGAAAAATTATATTTCTCTGTTTTACGTTTAGTCTTGTTCTAGTTTGTTATCAAAGAAGTCACTACATCATATTACCATAACACACTTAGTTTAACTCTCTAGTTAACACTAAGTGTGAAAAAGGGACCAACACGAAGAGATAGAAACTGGCCCAAAGTTTATTTTTATCATCAACTGGACCTTTTTTCACCAGTATCAGAAATTACACACTTTTGACTCGTTACTTAGCTCACTCATTTTTCCACCTCTTAAAGTTTTTATTAGTCCATTGGAAGTTTGTTATAGAGACAACCTACCTTCTAAAACCTCATACAATTCAAATCAGACTTCATATATGAGATAAACATAACACTTACCATCTCTGACTACTATCACCAGAAGAATCACAATGTAAGTGAAGGTAAGAACTACTGATATTCCTAACCACCTTCTCATTGATGACACCGTAGGAACCAAAAATGCAAAAACAAAGTATGCTGCACCCGTGATCACTATATAAATCTGGAGTCTCAAAGGCGAATCACTAAATTCCGAATTGATTTCCTACATCCAATAATTACTTTCAGGTTTAACCGTACAGCGGTTCAAAGTATTGACAATAAGTAATACCTTAAGAGCCCTTCCTCCAAGAAGTAAGAAGCCCATGTTCCCAAGAAGAAGGATTGTAAACTGGAGAACCCATGTTAAATAATACATTTCCCGCCCTTCATCGTTAAACAAATAAAGATTAATAAGGTAATGACTTCAATCAGAGATGGCAATTTCGACCTATTAACATAAGACTCAGTTGAGTTGGTTTATTTTTATTTTATACGGGTCAAATAAAAACTTAACTAAAGGAAAATGGGTCACTCAGGTTGAAGTCTCCTACTATCATACTTTTAATGCATACAAACTCCTAAATCATTTTACTTAATAACTTAGATTACTACTCAAAAATATCTTTTTTGTAATTATTATTAACACGTTAGTAAAAGGCCAAATGGGATTAATAACTGACCAAAAAGATAGCCCATAAGATCTCTGTATCTAATGAAACGCCGTTCATCAATAAAATGAAATTCGGCCAAGAGCCAGTTAGCATAAGCAGTAACAAGCCCAACAAGTATTAAGCTAGTGATACCCCATGTCCATCCTAAAGGAACCAACATCAGGTTTGAAAAGCTTAGTATGTATCCACAGTTAAAACTTGTTACTAGCAGCAAACCAAGCTGTCCCCATGAGTCTGCAAAAAACAAAGAAATGACGATTATTTATTAATGAAGTGAAATGAAATGAAACAGTCGTGAAAAGAACAAGAACCATATAACACTGTGGCTAAGTGAACCTGACCATGATCGATGGTGTGAGCCGATGCTAGACCATTTTCTAGGCCAGCACAGCCTTTTGTGGGACCCGTGGATTCAATACTTAAAGACTCGATGGTAACGTTCTCTTGTTCGCTCATTGTTATGGACAAAAACTCAGATTTTTGAATGGTTTTAAGTTTCCATTTATTTTGGTACTTGTAGAGACTAGAGAGTGTCGTATTTTATATGAACTGGTTTGCATGCATACGTGTACCGGTGTACGTGAATGTGATTGGTTGGTTTAACTATGAATTTCAAGTTTGGCATGCGAAATATTTTTTTGTTTTTGTACAGTACCGTATTATTTCTTCAACGACTTATTTGCTAGATGATTTGACCTCTAATGTTTGTTTAATAATGATAATGATTTAAGGAATTAAAGATTCGGTCAAAGGTGATAACATAGATTTCGTAGCTTACTAAGAAAAGATTTTGTTAAATGTAGAGACATGCAATAATTAGATTTATGGGTAGCAAATAGTGATATGTAACTTGATAAATATTTGTTGGACTATGGCTGGGTTGCTTAGGGATGAGTAACTTAAGCTAAAGGTTGGCTAGTCGTGAAAATAAACTAATAAAACTAGCCCGCCCATCGGGCGGGTCTTGAAGCTATTATTAATATATGTTCAACAATGGAGTAGTATCAAAGACTTATGTTTGTAATTGTGTGTGTCTTTTGTCGAGTTCCTATAATTCTTGGTTGTGCCGACTGTTGTGTGGGTTACTTAAATGATTCTATGGCTTTGGTTTTATAGGTTCTTTTCATCAATTGGTATCAAAGACTTATCCTAAAAGAATGAACCATGAATCATGCAACTCGGAGAGAGCCAATACACGATAAATGAATAATCCCTTTTTGGTTGTCGATTTCTAGGTGATTGTGGGACAATTGACGCCACGGGTTGATTCAGAGTTAAATCTATGCGAATTCAAACTTTAGGTCGAAGACACGTAGATCCAGCGACGAATCTTGTATTGAATGTTCGAGTATAAAGATATGCACACACAAATTAACGGAACACACTGATCTCAAAATTATATAATATCACCGTTATACGATGACATTAGCCCATAAAGTTTTTTACTAAAATGGGTCTCTTGTCTTTTAGCGCCTAGAACTTGAGCCGCCCTTACTTTAAATTAAAGTTTAGTAGAAACGATTGATTCATATGTACAAAACTTACCTCAATAAACCAATAGAAAACACTGATAATAACGTTTTTAATAGTTTGACGTCCTCCTAGACATTTGTGAAAAGATCATGTCAACAAACCCTGGATAAAAAAGCATGTCAACATTTATATTCATATAAGATAAGATGTGGTCTAAAATGATTATTTTTGGGGCATCTTATCAATAATTTTATATAGTTTTTGTTTAGTTTTCGTTGTTTACTTGTTTATTTTTTTTAACATTGCAGGTACTTGATGATTTTGGAACATAAAGTGAAATTGTGCTCGAAAATGGCTAAAAGATTAAAATAAATAAAAGATACAACTAGCTACTCAAGGCAGACGCCGTCAGAAGAGCCAAATAGTAAAGATGCCACCCAGACGCCTTCTGAGATTGGCAACGGCCCTTCCAGAGAGCAACAAAAGTTATAGTCGTGGTCCAGACATCGTCGACACTTTGGCAACAAGCAAAAGTTATATGAACAAAAATGTCGTCTCAACTCTTTAAACGTCGTAACCGTGATCAAGACATCGTCTCCAATACCATCATACACCAAGTCAAAACCCTGGCCGACATAAAACCCTAATCGATCCCAAACACTGTTTGTTTGGTAGCACACAACATCCGGTCCAGAACAACTATATATACAAGCCTAGTTTTACCATTTTCTATCATGCAAGTCGGGAATTAGGATTAAGAGACGAAAATATTCAGTGTTTTAAGGTTTTCCCGGCCTTTTATTGTCTTTTTATCAAGTGTAAACATCACGTGACTATCTTATAACACTTGTTATCAATTCAATCCTTTGTTTGATTAATTATTTCTTTAATTACCATGTTTGTCATGTTTTATTGTGTGATCATCACTAATATGTTCGGCTAACTTGAGAGTAATTACTATTATGCATAACCTATATTACGATGAATTAACAACTAGTAACTGTTAGAACCTTAAGTAATCATGTTTATTATATTTATTTATACCCCAGGGACCTAAAGTGACAAGTTAGAAAACTAGTCTTTAACTTGTTCACTCTACTATAAATAGATGATTAGTTGTTCATTTCACTGTGTAATTGTCATTAAAAGAACTCATTACTTCCATGTTAATAAACACACACTTCTATATGCTTTCTCTCATTACGCACACTAACACACATCATCTCAATCTCTTGATATCATGGTCACTAATAACCGTATCAAAGGTTGTGAGATCCCTTGTTATGTCATTCATCTCATAATATCTTTCTCTTCATTATACATTCAATCACAAATCCAAAAATCCAAATTTTATTAAAAATAATAAAAAATAAATAATATAAATAAATAAATAAATAAATAAATAAATAAATAAAAATCACAGCTTTATGGCTTAAAATTAAAGATTTTAGTGGGTAAAAGTGATTTAAAGGTGATATATTGTGGTTCTAGTGGTTTTGTACGGGTAAAATTGATAGGAATTGAGATATAGAGGTTATAGAGGTTGATACTTCAAGTTAGGTAGTGTTTGAGATTGATTTGATCTTAATTAGTAGATTAGTTGATTCAATTAAGTGGGGAAAAGATGAATGATTGAAGAATTATATAAATATTCATACTAACATTGAATTTATAGAGTATTTGTTGTGTTTTTAGTGATTTTGGTTGAATAAATTGAGAGAGAGAAAAAAAATTGCAATCAAGGGGTTGAAGAAGATACAAGATTTGGAGGGAGAAATCACGACAAATGATGCACCATTTTTTAGGAGAAAAGAAGAAGAAAAAGTGAAGATTTGTAGATTGGTGTGTAACATTTGTGAAGAAGAAGGAATAAAAAGATTAAGTTTTCAAGTAAAAGAGAATATTTTAGACAAGTATCAAAGAATCAGTACATTATGTGCCACTTTTGGAGTATTTTGAAGACCCATGGGCACTTTTGAGCTTGGAAGAAAATTTTGCTTGGAAAAAGATTCGTGCGCTAGATTGAAGAAGAAATGAAGACTTTGGACAAAAGAAGGAAGCAAAATGCAACCATGTGCCGCTTATGAAGCATCATGCGCCATTTTTTAGTGCATTGGAAGGCTTCATGCGCCACTTTTGAGCCAAAGACATCCCTCCATGCGCCACTTTTGTTTTAAGGAAGAATGGGGCTAGTTTTGTTAACTAAAGGACTTGTTTTGTGATACATCTCTTCCCACAAGGACTAAAAGTGACATTTTATTATTTTTTTCAAGATTCTTCATTAGTTAACTTCAACAAAGTCGTTTTCTTCATCAAATAATCTTAGATCTTAATGCTTGAAGAAAAGAATTATTTTAAAGACACAATAATTTTTGCACAAAGTTTATTTCAAGAAGATTACATCCACAACAACAATTACAAGACTTTGATCATTTGAAGTGAAGTATTTTTTTGAAGACTTAGTGTTTTCAAAGTGTTTTTCAAGAAATTCCATCTACAAGAAGTGATCGAGGAAGATTCAATTATCAAGGGTTGAAACGATGTCGAGAGACACATTATCAATCGGAAGTAATTCAAGACCACCCGTGCTTTATCGTGGTGAGTACTTTCAATGAAGGAGATGGTATCCGGACTTTATCAAAAGTAGAGAACATAATTGAGAGAATAGGGGAGAGGCCTTATGGAGGTCAATGATATATGAAAGGTCCAACCTATGAGATAGACGATGTGAGCTTAAAGCTAATTCCACCCAACGGTTAAGAATCATTTACTCGTGAAGAGAAAACTCAAATTGCAATTGATAAACAAGTTATGTCTTACTTGATTCAAGCCTTATCGAATGAGATCTACATGATCGTTGATAGTTATAAGACGGCTAAACCTATATGATGAAAAGTGTGGGCTAAACCTATATAATGAAAAGCATGGTTATAATTTTAAAATTAATTTAACAATTAAACAAGAACAAACAAAGATTTGTAGCGGAAGCATAACCATTAAAACATTTTCCATACGCAACGATCCATATACATGTATATGACTAATCAAAAGTACTAACAACAATTTTATATCTTGTGATTGGATGGGAGATTACACGAACACTATAAGACCAATAGTATGATCTCACCACGGTTGACCCACACTAATACTAGAACGACCTCAGCAGGATGCTAGTGCTTGATCTTAGAACACACCACGAACAATCTTGATTGCTTGAATCAAACAAAACTATGTGTTTGTGCTTGGTTGATGTTCGAACAAAAACCACAAAGAGAGGAGGAGTTTATTCGAAACCCTAGATGGACAAAAACTAGTTAGACCCTCATTCATAGTTAGAATATCTATATATGTTTAAAGGATATTTTCTATATTTAATATACAATATATTTTTTGTGAATTATATAAGATAATTACCAAATTAAAAGATATGATGTTATCTATCTTTATCTTTTCCATCAAGTAAAGGAATGAGCCCAAGCCCATCACACTCCGACAAGGGGCGACAAAATCTGGAAGAGCCACATGCGCTCCCCATCTAGTTCTTGGTTCATGCCGATTACCTTTTAATCAGTCCAACTGATTAAGCTCAATCATGTTTTCGCTTAATAGATCATTTATGTATTTACAATAAATACAAAAAATGAAGTCTCGTATTATTATGTGTAACCCCATTGTCTCATATATTATTGTATGTGAATTTAAAAAACTACTCGTCTAGTACCTGAACATCCATAAGATAGACATAGTGAACATATTTTTTTTTATTTTTTTTTGAACGGCAAGTTAGTAGTTAGTGATTCGAGCCATAGTGACATCCAATTGGGCAGTATGCAAGCCTCGAACCTTTGCCTTAGGGGATAAACCCCACTCCTGCTTCTATTTATTCCGCCCTTGAAGGTCCATGATGAGACTCGAACCTGAGACCTCTCCAAAAATACCTCCCTAAGGTTACCCTTGGTGGCCAACTGAGCAAGCCCAGTTGGTTGATATAGTGAACATATTACAATCTACATTCCTTATATCCTCTTGTTTACGATCCATGAGAGCGTCCATGTTAGGGCTCATCACCAAGGTTGTCCCGAGGTCTGCTGAGGCCTAAAGAGATATCAAATTGTATGGTCTGATCTAGTCAAACGAAGAATATTGGTTTGTCATGCGTAAGACTGGACCAGACTAAGGACTAAATAAGAGAAAAATGGTGTATCGGAAGACCAGATCGACATATGTTTTCGCCGTTTCACGGTTTAGTTTGGTGTGCGGCCTGTTATGTTGAACACTAGTCCATGTTATCTTAAGCATTACTATTACTATTACTATTATTATTATTTTTTTATTTTTTATACAATTTAGATTTTTAGATGACAACTATAACCTCGAATTTGAGTACCACATGGGCAGACCTCGAGGGTGGGTAACATAAGCAGCCGCCTCATAGGGTCCTCAATTTTTTTTATGCCCAAAAATTGTGTTGGATGTATAAACTATATATAATGTTAATAGTATATGTCTAATTATGAAGAAAACTAAATACACCATTTTCCAACATTCATTATAAGCACCACACTCCTTTACCCTCTACTTTGAACCTCATTTCCAATTTTTGCTCAATCTCTAAAAACCATGTTGATTATGACTCTTGAATAGTAGTTTGATCCTAATGAACTTCTTAAAACATATTACCATTTCATAATGGGAAGTGATTGATACACTTTAATTTTTTATTGAGACACTCACAATACAAGCAGTTAAAGCAGTTTATACTAAAAAAATACAACTTTTTAATGCATAACAAAGATTCCCAATCAAAATTGAAAAGTGTGACAATCACTACCTTTTCAGTTTTCATAATCCCTTACAAACAACTCATCAACCTAGAGATGCAAAAAAACCGGTTCATGAACCGAACCGGAAAAAACCAAAACTGGTTTTTCAAGAAAACCGGTTATTGAAAAACCGGTTTAGAGAAAACCGAACAGCCAGTTTAGAAACAGGTTTGCATTATTTGTTGTCAACCGGTTTGAGAACCGGTTTTGGGTAAAACCGGTTTAAACCAAACCAGTTCTGGGTAAAACCGGTTTAAACAGAACCGATTCTTGTTTTAAACCGGACCTTTTCTTTCCCAAAACCGGTTTCAAACCTAACCGGTTTTACATAAAACCGGTTTTTGACTAATTGACTGAAACCGAAACCGGTTTTTAAACCGGTTCGGGTTTTTAAAAACCCGAAATGTGCACCTCTACATCAACCTATGAAAACTACTAACAAACCCAAAAGGAAATTGAGCCCATTTCTCACAAACAAAAACCCAAAGCCCATTTGACAGCAGAAAAAACAATAACCCCTAAAACACAATCTCCTTATCTCATACACACAACCTGTAAACCCTCAAAAAAAAAAAACATTTCATCAAACAAACAAAAACAAACATGTCTTGTGCGGCAAAACCCATTTCCAACACCTTATCCATGATGACCACAACCAACCGTTTATTCGCCTCATCGCCAGCCATATTCGCCGGAAAAACCTTTTCTTTACCTTCAAAACCCATAAAACAAGTCAACTTATTCACTTCATTCACACCCTTTTCATTAAAGGCCAAAAGGGTATCATCGAAATTTATAAGTTTTGTGGCAGAAGAAGATAACCCAACTTTGGTTCTTGATGAGGAAGAAACTGAGGAGGTGGTGAGTGGTGGTGAGGAGTTTAGTAGTGGTGGTGAGCCACCAGAAGAGGCTAAGATATTTGTTGGGAATTTGCCTTATGATGTTGATAGTGAACAGTTGGCTCAGTTGTTTCAGCAAGCTGGTGTTGTTGAGATTTCTGAGGTGCTGTTTAGTTTTTATAAAATTTGTGTTTGCATGATTAGTATTTTGTTTTTATGCTTTAATAATGAAATTTATGTATAGAAATGTTATATGTAGGTATAAAAATGGTCAAATGTAATAAGAATGCCTTATGACCTTATGTATAAAATATGTTAGATTTAAGTATAATGACATAATGTTTTAGAAAGTATAAACTTATAAAGAAATGTTAAGATGACTGGTCACAAAACTTTTAGTGAATAGTCGGCTCAGTTGTTTCAACAAGCTAGTGTTGTTGAGATTTCTGAGGTGGTTTAATTCATTAATTGTTTTATCTTTGATAAGTTTGTTTAATTTGAGTTGGTTTTGATTGTATGATTGGTATTTGTTCATCGGTCTCGTTTTAGTCGTTTTACGGGTTTTTTAATATGAAAGTTTTGAAATGTTATGTTTTAAGATAAAAATGTTTAGTTTGTATATGAAAAGGTTACATTTTTGTATAGAGATGTTATTACTTGTTGCACAATTACCAATTTTTTGTTTCTCGTTTTAGTAATCGTACTTTTGTTTTTTTCGTTTTGCACAAAACTGGCTATTGAAAATGCTACTTTGTTGTATAAAAACAGTATATTTATGTATAAAGTTAAAATTTAAAACTTGTACATTACGGGTTCTTAAGTGACTGAAATGGGAAATGAATGAGTTTTAATTTTAATGGACTAGATGTAAGAATGACTAAAATGAGAGTACTGAAAGAGTACGATGCCAAGGAAAAAGGAGCTTTTATGATTTGAGTTATCAGTTATGTAATTTGATTGAAATTTGGTCTTGTTTGTTTGTTGAATCAGGTTATTTACAACAGAGAGACTGATCAGAGTAGGGGTTTTGGGTTCGTGACTATGAGTACTGTTGAAGAAGCTGAGAAAGCTGTTGAGATGCTCAACCGTCATGTAAGTTTTATTTCACCTAAATTGTTATATGGAGTATGAATTTTAACTATTGCATATGGTTTGATATTTTATGATGATGGTATGTTATGAAATTTGCAGATAGTGAATGATGGCTTAGTTATCATGTAATGGTGCCACATTGGTTTGGTAGTTTGTTTTGGTTTATTGACTTATAATGCTTGTGTACGGATTTTGGGTGTTTGGATGTGTATTTTGAAACTGACTATTGTAACTTGCAGAGTTAGAGCTTTAATCATTTTTAAGCACATTGCTAAAAAAACCACGTCAGTATTTCACTAAGGTTCATAAACATTATATTTAAACACACTGTATTTAAGCACATTTAAGCCCCCTCCTTCACACTCTATCCAGTGGTGCATGTGGGGCGTGCATAAGGACATAAGGTGTTGCTCATAAGACATTCATAATTCACAACATTATAATTCGTGTGGCTCTAGAGGACTAGAGGTGTTGCTCATAAGCCCCCTCCGTCTCACTCTATCCAATGGTTTTTCTTAGTCTACATTCTACAACTACTTTGGGATGATTGGATGAAATGTTTGAATTACTCTATTTTGTGCATTATAAACAAGACGCTTGTGCAATAATGTTGAATAGATAAAACGACTTGGGCCATGGTATTTACCTTAGTGAAAGAATCTTAATCTATTTATTATGTGGTATTATAAACAGGAAATTGGAGGAAGGTACCTGACTGTGAACAAGGCTGCACCAAGAGGATCAAGGCCAGAGCGCACAGAGCGCACACCTCAGATGACTGGACCTTCATACCGAGTCTATGTTGGCAACCTTCCATGGGATGTAGATGATGTTCGTCTTGAGCAACTTTTCAGTGAACACGGAAAGGTTGTGAATGCACGAGTCGTTTATGACAGGGAAAGTGGCCGGTCACGTGGGTTTGGCTTTGTGACTATGTCATCTGAAAGCGAAGTTAATGACGCCATTGAAAATCTTGATGGACAGGTACCCTAAAATTCTTACTAGACTTACCTAAAGATTACATGTCTTTTCTATATAAAGAAGTGGCAGTTGTAAACCATTAACTTATGAGTAGGTCGATTTTGGGTACGGGTGAAATAAGTTTATTTGGCTATAGGTGGTCACCTCTAGTAGTCACTCAAATCTGTATGAAATGGCTGTAGCTAGTGTAAAAGATGTGAAATCTGTGTATTAATTATTATTGTTACTTAATATTATAATAACCATCTGCACACTTTCTGTGTCACAGAGCATGGGCGGGAGAGCAATCAGAGTAAATGTAGCTGAGGAAAAACCAAGGCGTTTCTGATTTGATTTTTGAGTGAGACGGTGGACCTTGCATAGTAGCTTGGTTTAATTGTTATGAAATGGTATTTACATTTTTGTGTAATTTTATGTTTCAAGTTTTATGTAGGAATTTATCTTGTTTGCGAGGCAATTATTGGGTATAAAAAGGGTTCTCTTTTTTCGCCTGGATGATTACATGTCAGTTTAAAGTATTACACATCAACTGTGATGCTGTGGATGTAGCAATTATAACGTATAACGCTTTGACAAGAAAATCATAGAAGAACCTTGGGATATCAGGGATTGTTAAACCTATGATGTTTTTATTAGGTGACTAGTTATTAAGAAATCACAGTTAGGACATGAAGCAGTTGAATCTAGTTGGCATGAGCATCAGTGGCGGAGCTAGAAAATTTATTTTGGGAGGGCCGAAACAATTTTTGTTCCGGAAGAACATTAAATGGGAGGGCCGAAACAATTTTTTTTCCGGAATAACACATGAAATCGCGAAAAAATACACTAACGGGCTTAGCCCTAGGGGGGCCGGGACCCTTCCCGGTCCCTTAATAGCTCCGCCCCTGATGAGCATCTACTATTGCTTGTCTATAAAAGGCTTAAAATTAGATGAAAGGTTCAACATTTTTGTGATTTATAGACGTACTCGTACTGTGACATTATTCTCATGTGTAAAATATAGCACGCATTCGTTGGTGCATTTACGTATAAGCTAATGTCAAATGCAATCTGATAAAAAGATTAAACATTTATAAAAGGTCTATTAGATCTTAATTAACAAACAAAAACAATGTCTAGAGAAATTGTTGAAGGATCGACAACCATATTTATTGATCTTGTATTCCTGTTGGCATATTTATCACCGGCCTAAATGCAAAGGGTTTTAGTAGTAAAAATAGCAACGAATTTTTTAAATGTACCGATTTGATATCTTTTATATAATAAAACAAAACCCCAAGTGGGGACTTTTTCATTTCAAAAAAACTAAACCATACCTTATTTAGTAATAATATTATTTAGAAAAAAAGATTATTTTCTTATTAGATAATATTTTATATTTATCCATAACACAAGTAGAAGATAAATACAAAAAATATAGATAAGAT
>LBNU01021778.1:42572-54208 GCA_014162995.1 Artemisia annua
TTTTTTTTTTTTTTTTTTTTTTTTTTTTTTTTTTTTTTTTTTTTTTTTTTTTTTTTTTAACATAACGTCTCGCTAGTTAAAATCGCAAGGTCTTGCTAGTTTTTCTTAAAAAATCACAAGGTGTTCCTTTCTAAGAAAATCGCAAAGTCCCGCTTTTAAAAATATCGCAAGACATGTAAGTAAGAGGACTAAAATACCATGACATGTCATCAACATTAAATTTTCGGTAAAACAAATTCCTGTGTTCATATTAGTACAGAAGGTGAAAGTCTTAAGTGGAATACTTTTTAGTTCACGTACCAAATTGGTAAATCTAAAAAAGTTCGTTGCTATTTATGACCCAAACCCTAGTTTAAAATTGAAGGTGCGTCCATAGATTCAGGACTTTCAGGTAAGTTGCTATTCTGATTATTGGTTTCAGGTCATATTGTTTCCCTTTGCTTGTTGCGTAAAACCGATTTGACCTCAGGTTAAATAGTTTGGTTTGTGTTATTCTAAATGGTCCTTTTTACAAGACAAATAAGCTTACAGTTTGGACATGTTTTTGGTCCAATATGCAAGTTATAGATTAGGTCTAAGTATTACCCTTACAGGAGCCCCAGGCATGATGACTTGCAGAGTTGTATCGCAAGTTGGGGGTATATTTACCATGTCACCAGAATTGCTCGGTTGGATTTCTATCATAGGATGACCAAACATTAACTGAAATACGCACAACTAAACGACATTCACTTAAAAAATTCAGAGTTCTACACACCCTTAAGTTTTAACATTATAAATTCGGAGTTCTACACAGCCTCTAAGTTTTAAACATTATAGCAAGTTAATACTTAGCTCATGATCAAGTCGAACACAAAACTTGATCAGCTTGTCATACTCGATCGTAGTGAATAATAAGCAAAACATAACTCCAAAGAAGTAAGAATTTAGCACTACAATTACGGATTCCTCCTACTTTGATCTTGAGTTCTTACAACAAAAAGGGATCTTCTTGCTTGTTCAATATTACACGCTCCCAAAATTGACCAATCACCATCAAAGCTTCCTTATTTCTTTTCCAGTATTTCTCTGTCACTCATCAAGAAGCAGAATTCTCGTGCAGGAGTACATATTCTCGGCTGCAAATAACGGATATATAGTCATAAGCCCTTGACATCTTTGTACAAAAAAACTGAAAAACAAGAATGTAACAAGAGAAGATTGAACTATAAACAGATTTAAGCAAGCGATACGGGATTACGTTTCTGACATTTTTTTTAAAGAATATAAAGCTAAAGTTCACGAATGCATATAAATGTGGTGACAATCAGGGACGGACCCACTTGGGAGCCGGGTGTGGGCACGGGCCACACCCGATTTTGAGTCACGTAGTGTAATCTGTTTTCAAAAAGTGTCGTTTCTAGTAAGTGCAAACCCCAATAATATTTTTTGCTACTTTATTTCTTTATAGTGCAACTTGAATTTAGCTCAAAAGGTCTTTATGGTGCAAATTTTAGTATTTATGATGAAAATTAAAAAATTTCTGTAAGAGACCCTTTTGAAAAAAATTGTGCAACACCCACGTGAAAATCCTAGGTCCGTCCCTGGTGACAATATGCATTTTTAAGCACAATGGGAAAAAGAAAAAAAAAAAAAAANACGTTCAGCTTCAATACGATTACCCTGCAATTGCAAAAGTTTACATTAGACCACACACTGAGCAAAGGTGGCTAAATATGCAGATTCAGTAACAAGTCAAAACATCCAATCAGGTTACGTCAGGCTGCCCCAACCCATCAACACTTTTTTGGAACATTTTGTTTGAACTTATATAATATTCATATTTTCTAATTCTGTTTAAGGCAAAGAAACACTCTGTTATAACACAATGTACTCAAAAGTTTGATAACACTTTATTAGGAGGTTTACAACATTTGAGAACACCTTGGTGAATGGTGACTTTTAAAGCGATCAGCCCATATAGTTAAGTTTAAATGCTACCCATTTAACCGTCAAGGATTATGCTTTAACCAACACCGGCCTTTTAGATTGGATGTAAGTGGGTCAGAACTGCCACCCCTAAAGGCCTAAAAATTACCAAGTACCACCAAGATTTCATATCATAAAAAAAATCATTATGTCTACTTACATTAATGAAGGTCCCGTTAGTGCTTCCGAGATCCATGATGTATGGCCTAAAATCAATAAGTGAATATATAAACTTCATGCTCAAGAGAATCCAATTGCTCACTGAAGTAAAACAACACAGAATAGAGATTTAGTGTTCTTACTTGATTTCCTTTGCTATCATGCCGTCGGGTTGCTCCTTATCAACTTGCCTGAGAATGAACAGCAATCAGAAAGCGGTCAGAAACGAGGAGATATAGTGTCTAGAAATTAAAAAGATCAACTGATTTCACAAGGTTATTATACCGGTACTGGAGGACAGCATGCTGTTTGCTGCATGATGGATGATCCGTAGGGATGTCTGCTACCCTTCTCTCTCTCCCAAAAAGATAACAGGTTTGACGATGCACATACAAGGGTTCTGTTTAAAACAAAAACCGTTAGTGAAAAAATAGCATATTCTGACTATTTAGAGCCAAAACTTTTTTAAAAAAAAGTAAAACTAATGAAAAGGGGCAAGCCTACCATTAAGTGACTCGCCACCTTTAAAAACATAAAATCTCCATCTTATATCTGGTTTCCTTGCATCAGGTGGCTCCGTGAACAACAATGTCACACCTGTCATAAATAACTTTATGTAAGCATAGACTAAAAGGTTAACAAGTAGATGAAAAAGCTCCACTGACTGCTGTGTATTACACTATCACACTATGTAATCTGGAGTTTATGCACTGTTTGATTATTATTTTTGCTACTCGAAAACATGTTTTCAAACAGCAAACTCTATAAGAATCTAGCTAACTATTCAAATGATAGCATGAGATAAATGTTTAATGTGACATTAAGAAACGATCAAATCAGATATTCAGAGTCAAATCTTCTATCTGACAGCCCTTTAAAGCTTCGAAAAAGTAATTTACCTACCAATCTATCACCATTATTTTGCCCATCTAATAGATCAAAATCTACATTCTATTGAACTACAAGAATAGAAATAGAGGTGAAGGAAGTCAGCAGAACACTCACCTTTAACCCGATTGGTCTCAGCAGCAAGCTTTCCAGACAACTCAAACGAAGGCTTTTGCTGCATCCCATGATAACACGTCAGGTCCTCAAGTTAAAAGCATACAAATAAAAACAAATAGTTATTGTTTTCTAACTCCTGAGTATCATATTTTCACGTGATAACGCTCAGAGTCGGAGGAAAGAAAAAACATGTGCATGCTTGACTTGAAATATTAGTATTGATCTAAATGTTTAACAGCAATTAAGTAGCAAAACAATGATAACCTACAAAATCACATGACACAGTAACATAATGTTCTAGCTATTTATAAACATTTACTATTATTACTGACAAAATCATTCATGATCAACTAGCAAAACTCACCTTCTCTTTGGTTTCAAGAGCTTCTTCTGCAGCCTTCATCCGTGCAACTGAATCATCATCTTCATTCCTGGTCAGACATATATAGCATCTAATCAGAGCTTGTATTGAAGTGGATGAGTGGTGGTAAACTATAAACAACATTACAAAAACACCATACTTGAGTGATCAAATGGCAGTTGCAATTTAAAGAGAATAAAAAGACATGGATTCTAACAAAAATTAACTTCTAGAGATCAATTGGATGGTCCTATGCAAACAAAGAGAGAACAATTACTCTAAGAACAAAGAAAAGCAAAGTATGGTAGCACCCACATTTTGTCTGTCAATGACTCAGAATGCTACAAAGGAACAAGAAGTAAGAGGGAGGTATAACAAGCCCAGTGAAGAGATGGATGCAGATTACTGTTGTACACCTTCAAGCACGGAGTTGTGATATAACAGACAGGATATAAACATATACGAACTTCCTAGAAAGCTACTAGGTTCCTATTGTAAGCTCTAATATAAATTTGAAAAAGTTCAGGTAGGAGTGCTCACCGATTATCATCTTCTCTTGAGTAATTTCCCTGGAAAATGAAAGAGAATAAAAGTCAATAACTTTATTTACTAGCTATATGAAAAGGAGAAAAACAGTGATAAATGAAACAAAGTCAGGGCAATGCTCCATTCAAATCATTATCCTGACAGCACCAGATGAGACAATTTGTATAATTATATTCAAAATATTGTGTATGATAAATAAGGGGTTATCTTTGCATAAAATGCAAACGTACTTTTTCATTTGTCACGTATGAGTCATTGTACTTTCTTTTGTATATCTAAGTCATTAAATTTGGCTAAGTGTAACACCGTCGAAGCACTATAAACCGAGTTTCAACTTTGATAGATATAATATACACGTTTATTTATGAATAAAACTGTTATACTTATATATAATGTGATGATTTATATGAGAAAACTATTACGGGATCACAAAATGACCTAAACATAACATAAAACCAACTTTTGATGGCTGACGTGCAATAAAAAGTACAATGACTAATACGAGACAGAGAAAAAAGTAGGTTGCTGATTTATGCAAATAAAAACCAATAAATAATTGATAGGCTAGTTAAAGGGATTGGATATCACCAGACACCTCATCACGTGGAGGCGATCGAGATCTGTGCCTAGTCCTGTGATGATCCGCTTGTCTAGACCTTGAAGATCCATTTTCATCTGCATCCCTTCTGGACCTTCTGTCCCTTTCTTTACGTGTAGGCCTATCACCCTCATCACCATGATTCCTCTCGCGCCCTCTGTCAGTACCTTTATCAGCCATTTCAGCTTGAGCTCTCCTCAACCTTCTTGTCCGTGGTGACGGTGATCGAGACTCAGGTGACTCTTTTTTTAAGTGAGCGGTGTCGTGTCTTTTTTCATCCTTATGGTTAGATCGGTCTCTATTTAGCCTTTTACTCCTTGGTGATGGTGATCTTGAGTCTGCTCTTGCAGGAGATCTAGTTCGAGTTGAAGGTGTTTCTTTCTTAGACGAACGATCCAACGGAGACCTTGACCTTGTGCGCTTGGTGTGGCTTGAAGGTTTCTGTCTGACCGGCGAGAGAGTAGGAGGAGACTTACCGCGTCTTGGGGACTTTGTACGACTCGAAGGCTTCTCTCTAACTGGTGATCTTGCTGTGTGAGAACTTCTGTGTCGAGCAGGAGATGTGTCTCTTCTAGAAGGACTCCTACGAGACGACCTGTGATTCCTAACAGGAGATTCTGGATGATTGGAGCCCATGAGGTATGTCTCTGTTATAATTCCTGAGGTAAAACGTTTATTAAGAAATTATAAAATAAAATAAAATGGATGATCACAAGACAATAGAGAACAAAAATACAACACCTATGCAAATACGGCAATCTAAATTAGTTTTACCCTTAACATCCAATGCATCCGATGGCTTTAAATTAAAGCAATAAACATTTAGATATAAAAAATTATAAGAAGAGGAGAGGTCTAACTTTAGACAAACATATGCTTCCTAAGAGGACACGGTACGGGTGGCTGTTAGCCCTCATGCCATCCTATAACACCAGCCCCGCAGTATAGGGGTTGGCGCCATCCCAGCCAGCCCAAATTATCCGTTTTTCCCTTCTTCTTGGTTTTGTGTGTGTGTGTTTTATTGGGTTGTGTGGGCCAGGGGGTGTCCTATAACGCCAACTTTTGGAGGGAGGGTGTTTATTGGTTTAAGTTATAGGTTCCGAGTTATAGGCAAAAGTCTATAACGCGAGAGGGATGGCATATGTGGGCACCTGGTGCTCTAAGCATGATGGTGACTTGATGGCACTTGCGTATCTTTTATAGACACTATAGTACCTAAGAAGCAAGCATTCTTAACCATACAAAGACAAAAATCGTGATGAACTTATAACCTCCCACAAAGATATACGACCCATGATATCCTAGAAAAACACAACCTACACTTGAAAATCTCCAACAAAGACTATCGCGACTCTCTTAAAACATAAACCAAGTTATAACATTCGCAGAAACTAAATGAGAGACGTGTAATATTCTAATAAAACAAAGTAGTAATCATTATTATAATACAAAGTTTAAAGAAAGCACTAATTAATTAATTAAGAGTGAAACTGCAAAATTTATGTTTTTGTTAAACTGCCTAATAATAAGTTAGTTAAGAAATTGAAAGAAGATAGTGAATGTACCTGAGGCTAAAAAGACGGAAGTTGTTCAAATTCCGGTACCGGAGTACGAACTGAATGTAAAGTCGGTGAGATTGTGTTGTGTCTGGTTTTTTTGTTTTTAGAAGTAGCAGGAGTATTGATTATTTATTGATTTTGATAAAATAAAATTGGGGGTGTTAATATTGGTGTGGATTAGACTTTGGTGGGCTGGGCTTAATTGGGTTTAACTACATACAATCCAAAATCCAATATATTTTTTCTCCGCATTCAAAATTCAATAAATCAATAGTCTAGGGTGTTCAGAATTCGGGTAATATCCATGGAAACTAAAAACCCGAACCGAACCGATATAAACCAAACTGATTTTGTAACCGAACTGATTTTTTAACTGGATTGAATTTGTCAAAACCAAACCGAATCGAATTAAATATTCGGTTTTCGGTTTGGATAATGTTTTGGCAATCTAAACCAAAAAACTGAATTCATATATATATATATATATATATATATATATATATATATATATATATATATATATATATATATATATATTTATTTATATGTATAAAATGACCATTAAACTCTTTCATAGTATAAATATAACATTTTTTAAGCTTGAAATTTTTTTTTTGTTGATAAAAATTTATATAAATAAATGATTAAAATTAAGTATTTTAGGTTATTTGGGTTGATTTTAAGTTATTCGGTTCGATTTTCGGTTTTACCTAGAAAAAAATAAACCAAATAACTGAACAACCCGATAATCGAACATATGAACAGACCTATTCAAAACTAATTGTTACTATAGAAAATTTTGATTTTACTAATATGAACTTTCCAGGATTCAATGGATGAATCAAAGAAGAACTATCCTATCAACAAGAAATTCAAGTAAAGAAGGAATTTCGAATTAATTGGACAATTTTATTGAATGATTGTGATTCTGTTACAGGAATGATTAAGAGATAAAGTCGTCTTTACGAATTTATAAGCTAAACTGAAAATGATGATTTAGTAAAGTATTTATAGATTGAAATGGAAAATGACAATTGTGCGGGAATATCAGTTATATATGTTCTTGTTCTTGTTAGCCCATAATTTATTGTAGAGATGTAACGGGCTCAAACCCAAATCTAGAATATTCCCTATAAATCTATACAATAAATCAACGCAATCAATCAAATATTCATTCACGATTATATTATTCTATCTATATTTACATGGTATCAGAGGGTTCGATCCTCTAAAAACCCTAAACACAAAACAACGATCTATAGCTCCGCCTCTGGCCGCCGGCTACACGCGGAGGTTCGGAGGGCTCCCTTTAAACCCAACCCTAATTCTTGTTTGACTTTTTCTGTTGACTTTTTTTTCATTACCCATATCAATCCATCCCGCTTGAAATGATGCTTGTCCCGTCTTCATAC
This sequence comes from Artemisia annua, assembly GCA_014162995.1. Classification (NCBI taxonomy): domain Eukaryota; kingdom Viridiplantae; phylum Streptophyta; class Magnoliopsida; order Asterales; family Asteraceae; genus Artemisia; species Artemisia annua. Next base: position 50,181 of record LBNU01021778.1, read on the forward strand.
CTTTAATCATCTTCCCCTTTTCTTGAGCCAACAACAAAAAATAAATAAATAAATAATAATAATAATAATAATAATAATAATAATAAAATAAAAAAAAAAAAAAGAAAAAAAAATCAGCAACCTGATACTTAAATTTCCCACCTGAGTTTCCACAAATGGAAGTTCAGTGTCTTCATTAGCGTCTAATTGTTCAGGTACAAGCTCTTGTAATTCAATGGCTGTGTCGAGTTCATTGTCTTCTTCACAATTTCCATCAGTTGTCACTCGTTTAGGTACTGAATCAGGTACTACAATGTCAGTGTCACGTTTCCATTTGAAGCTTCTAGCACCAGTTTTGATTCGGAGTCTGGACCTGTAAGGACTCCGGATGCCTCTTGGAAAAGGAGCTCTACCAAATCTAAGCATAGCAAAAGAATAAGCCAGGATAGCACGTGNGTCCAATATATCGTCGTTTATAGCTTGTAACACTTGTTCCAAGGTTCACACACAATTACGTATATATGAACACCCTTTAAACTTTAAAGATACATGTCTAAAGTAAATTTTTGTGAACAACTTCAATATCACAATCCATGAGGTTAAAATCTTCATCATTCTCGTTATCACGCGTATCCGAATCCAAAATAAATTGAATCTGAAAAAAGACCATTACGTGCACTGGCGGAACTATGTAGGGGCAGGGGAGGGTCCCGGCCCCCCCAAAATTTTCGGCACTTAGTGTAAATATTAGTATATATTTTAGAGGTAATTTAGTTGAGGTTACAAACAAATCTCCGATTCGGCCCCTCCAAAATATATTCGGCCCCCCCAAAAAGAATGTTCAAGTTCCGTCTATGAGCACGTGGCCATGATGTGGTAACTGGTGCAGCTTCTTGTTGAGCGGAGCTGTTCCTTACAACCTTAAGAATACACGACATAAACAATTTACCATCTAGTGACAAAGCATTTCCTGCTGCCTCTGTTCTCATAAACTCCACGTAAGCTTATCCTTCTGGCTACCCAGTCGCTACCTCAGTTACTATGACCACACCAAACTTGTTGAAGTGCCAAGAAAGACTATCTATAGTGGTAGCAAAATGGACATTGCTGATAAAAATGGTACGGGAATCTGCGTCGTCAATAGGCCGACCAGTGGAATTAGCACCAGCGGAAGGCAGCGTCTTCTGAATCTCCCTTTGAGCATGTATAGTGGGTACCCTATTTCCATTGCTAACAGTCACAAGATTGTTGTTATCCTTGATCACCCGCGGATCATAGTTGTCACCATTCAACTCAGTCTCCTGTACAAATTTCTGATTGTCGATATCTGAAACCGCCCTTGATTTCCAGGTATTTATATTCGACGAAGTATTTACTAGCTTATGAGAGAAATTAGCCATCGAAAGATGAGTATTTTGATCTCTCTGTGGTTTATTAAAAGTTTGATCGACAACATATGTTGCATTGTAGTGTAACATCACAGAATCATCGCCCAAATGTCCACCTGATCTGCTGAACGTTCATGTTGTTATACCCCTCATCACCTATATCCAATGTCAGAAGCTATTGCCGCATCATGTTCAAGGCCTGTTCTTAGTACTTTGTGTTTAATCACATCATCTTGTTCCAATGTCGCAGCCTTTTCCTTACGCCAAACAGCCGCAATATTTCCATCATCCATCCCATTTTTGAAAAAATTCCTAGCTGCGTATCCAACAGCATTTCCACCTCCAACTATCACAAACCTTTTCTTTTTCCTATTTGGCCATTTCCATATGTCGAACTCCCACTTCCATACTTCAATTTGCATTTTGTGTCACCTATTTTCTTCCTCTTAGGCCATTTCCATAACTCAAACCCCAAACGACTAACATTATCTTCATGAATCATTATAACAGAAGCCTTCACCTTGTCAACTATTATTGTCGTTACCACTAAAGCATCACCACTAAAATTATTTGCCATACACAAATCCTTTTCTATACCAAGATCACTACTCGCTACAGTATGGTACATGAACTTATGAAGTCCAATAGTAGGTTGAAATGATGAAGTAACGACCTTACTGGAAGAATTTTGAGGATCAAAACCAAAAGCAGTCACATCTGGACCCTCCCTGTTGACCAAACTACTAGATAGTTTTCTTTTTTCCATTTCCAATTTAGCCGTCTCAAGTAGGCTCAGTGCAAGTCTTATCATCCAACTCAAGGCTCTTATCAACCAACTCAGGATCATTCTCACCGGTTACAATACATGCTCTAATGCCCTTTGTATCACTCTCAACTTCATAAAGTTCTTCAACAGCCATTAAACCACTATTATCCTTCTCAATTTCACTTGANTTAATAAATGTAATTATTTTTTAAATAAATGAATAATGTTTAGTGTAATGAATATTAATATACTACATTTAATGTTTTTTGCTTGCTTATTATTCAATGCATTAAAATAGTGACATGTTAAGTGCCAGAGAGCTATTTTGATAAATGTTACACTATTTTACTGCAAAAACTACACTTGGAGCCACTGGCGGAACTATGTAGGGGCAGGAGAGGGTCCCCTCCAAAAAAATAAAAAAAACAATTTGTGGCATTTATTGTAAATATTATAGGTTTTAGAGGCAATTTAGTTGAGGTTACAAAGAAAAATGTTCTAGTTCCGCCATTGATTACGTGGAGTCGTGGAATACATTTTTCTAGCAGAGATGGATGTGCGACATCCTAGAGGCATTGTATGAAAATACCAAATTCGACAACAACCCGTAATCAATTGCTAAATAAATTAACACACTTTTATATAAGTATAAAACCCTTTATGTCATAACGAATAGTCTGAGTAAGATACTCGATCTATTAAGAACATCACTCGATTTCATTGGTGTTTCTTGTTTTCCAGGTGGCGGTATAAGTTAGTTGTTTATTCAGGATAGTTTTTGGATTGATACATTAACCACACCTGATATTCCTTCAGAATTTTTATGGTTTAAGTGTAACTCCTTTAAGTTTTAATGTGTCAACAACTGAAGAAGAATTTAACCTACTTTCGGTAAACTTTAAATTGGTGCATGCATTGTTAAAGCTAGACTAGTTGCTTGGAATATTTGGGCCTTTGGGGTGGGTAACAGGTAACTAGACGTTTCAAGCATCTTTCAATAAATAATTACACATGTTTTTCAATTTCCATGCTAGGTAACTATTTATTTGCATCTTCAAGTTTTGTTTCTTTATAGAGAACGTTTTCCATGATAAATTATTTAAACTACTTTATACATCTTTATCCAACTGTTTAGGAAAGATGTGATAATCTTTTTTATCAAATAAAATATCAATTATTTGAAAAACAACTTTAATTTATGTGTACACAAATTGTAATCGTAAATCGTCAACTTGATATCTACAACCCATGTGTACAAACATGAATACATGGTTTTTATAAGCTATAATGACTTCAAATCGTGACGATTATTATAGCAAAGATATAGACTCGAATGTTAGAGAGCAGAATGTTTATTGTCTTCAAAGTCGTCTTTGATATGTAATGAAACAAACGTGTTTCATTATATAACTTTCAATCAAAGACATTAACATGTTGAAAAGGAACTCGTGATCATGAATAGTACTACTCATTGATAAGTTAACAATACACACACGTTTATTGTTTTATACGTCAACCAGTTTTTGTAGTGTTTTAATTATCGATATGAATATAGTAGTAGTATTACGGTAGGAGTTGAGTTATTTAAAAAACCAAACATTCCTCACATACCAAGGGACTCATCCCCACCATTCATCTAAAAAGAAATCAATGGTTGAGATTAAAAGCATTTAATATTTCACCCTTTTTTTTATAATTTAAATATATCTTAAACCGTTAATCGTTAAGCAAAAATAAATACATCATCGCGACGAGCATTTAATTATCTTTCTATAGACGGGCACTTTGATATACTTTCGACAAAATTTTTTTTTTCGTTTTTTTCACGTTTTTTTTTTGTGGCCGAGAAAATCATATATGATGTATCATATATGATATTACATATCATATATGAT
>LBNU01021778.1:66494-88776 GCA_014162995.1 Artemisia annua
AATTTACTCTATAATTGTTGATTATCCACTACGGGTAATCAATACCTTTGCACTCCCTAACCAAACACCATATATTGAGTGATATGGGCCATTTTAAATATATTACTCATTCCCCACCCCCTTAACCCCCACCAAGCACCCCCTTAGCATCAACATATGGTTAGTTATCATTTAAAATTCAAATATACAAGAACTAATATTATTACCGTCAAATTAAGATATGATTAATTATTATTACAAATTGGCTCCATCACAACGCGTCATATACCGAAAATAATTTAAACTTAAATTGGCTATGTCGCGCGCAATAGCCTAATTCTACGTTATCTTGGGTACATGTATATGTAAATGCACATTTTGCCACTCTCCAAGATATCCATGCTATTAACTCAATATAAAACATTTATGCGCAAATTGAATAGAGTAGGAACCTTGAAACAATTTTAAATGTTTTTTTTTTAGCAAAATTTTAAATGTTTGATAAGTGGAAAAACACGGAACATGCGTAGTTGTGAAGAGTTGTAAATTTTGATAGCAAGTTGTGCGTGTTGGCTTTGCTCCTCACCCTCCATATCTTGCCATAAATGCACATGTATGCTTTGCTTCAACATGACATCCTATCATAATCAATATCACCCATTAATAATCTTTTACCTTTTTCAAAATTTTCCCACATGGCTTTGATTGCACTCAATCCCTAATATTAAGCTCTAATCGCATCTAATTATATTCCCATGCATATGCTCATTTTTGCATACGACTTTATAGTAAGTATTTGTCTTAGCAGCCAAACTAAAAAGTCTATGAACATAAGTCGCGCGTACAAATTGACTTTAACTTTTGATTATCCTGACCAAATTTTACAATGTTAAAGTCACTTAACGAGTTAATGGTATTAGATGGGTTATACCTGATATTAACTTTTTCTCTTCACGGTTAAAGTATTATGTAGTTTCTCATTGACTGTGGCTTCATCTTTAAAGAATGGTCAGCATTCAAAATAAGTGTACGGGGTCACGGGTTCTTCTGTCAATCTAAATTTTTATGTAAGCCATAAACAATTGATCATGTTTTGAGAAGAAAATTTTACCTTACACATGAGTACTTATATATCTATAGCTTTTAATTACGTCATTACAATGTTATTAACATGCATGTTTAATTATATATTTATATCTAAGTAATAGTAATTGCTTTTGGAAAAAATCTAATTAAGTCAATGAGTTCACATAATACAAATACGAACGGATAAACGTCTTCATTCGTTAACCTAATATTATATTATTTGTTTGGATACTTTGCACATTGAAAGTTCATAACAGCCACCAACCATAACTTTCCAAGCTTTCTATTTTCCCTCAAATTCATGAATTTAACTTGTGGAAATTGTTGTGTGCTTTCTTCTCATTGAATGGATGACGGTCTCGGTAGAAAATGATAAAAATAATCATGTAAGTAGGCTGCCAGACAAAACTTATACAGAGTATTATTCTTTATTTTCCAATTCCAAGTTTCAACACTGGTTACCTTTTTGTTTATTTGTTTATAATATCCTAATTTGCAAATTGAAGTTTCTATCCAAATGGAACTATGGAAGTAGTATGGCCCAATATAGTAAACTTGGAAACTGAAAGTTGAAGAAAATATCAAAGGTAAAATGTGGCCAAGTTGAACAAGTTGTTGTGTCATAGGGAGTTGGGTTATTATTTGTTATCCTGTGATATCATAGGCTATGTTGCATCATGCAAATATCCTATAACTCGATAGTATAACATTTTCTTTCTAATTTTAACGCTTCGTGTTTGTGGGATTGGGTTGTCCTGTAGATTAGTGGGAATTTAGGATACTTGATATCATGGACGGAACTTAGAAGGGACCGAGGGGGCTGTGCCCCCCTCCCCCCCAAAAAAAATTTTGACCCTATGTATATTTTATGCCCTTTTATATATGTTTTTAATCATTTTTAATACAAAATTTTCAACGTAGTGTATATCGGCCCCTCTAAAATAAATACTTTTCAAGTTGGTCCCCCTACCAAAAGGGTTCAAGTTCCGTCCTGATATCTTGATTTCAAGTAACGCATTAAAGTTATTTAACAAACTTATAATTTTGAGATATAAATTATAACAAGAAAGGTGATATACACATAACGACTTTTAAGTTTTGATTTAAACGTAAAAAGTTCTTAAATTATTTAGAATTCACGTTAATATCTACAGATTCACCTCCCCAGTCCCTACCAACAATGTCAAAGGTTTCGTGATGGGAACAGTGAAGTATGGTTAATTTAGTTACATGGGCAAATGGGGTTTATCCACTTAGACCCCTCTAATCATGGTTCATTGAACTTGAAGACCTTATACTTTGACTAGTATATACAACAACCTTCCTCGAGACATCCTTTTATATACATGTAAACCTCATAGGGGTTTCCCATGATGAAAATGCAAAGATTTTTTTTTTTTTTTTTTTTTTTTTTTTTATTATTATATTTTTATTATATTATTTTTTTAAGATAAAAAAGAGAACATTAATAAACAAGTGGGATGCTCACTTTCTATAATACCAAAACTTTTAAAATAAACTTTAGCTTCAAACATTGAATAATACTCTTGTCGGCATTAAACAAAGGTATAATAATGTGTAAGGGTTATTCATATCTTTAAAGTGAAAAAAAAAAAAAAAAAAAAAAAAAAAAAAAAAAAAAAAAGTAATCTGCTAAATTAGTTATTACTACTAGTTGATAAGAAAAAAAAATTGAGAAGCAAAACAAAGCATATTATTATGAGATTAGGTCGAAGGAATAGCAATATACTTTTCTAAATGTACTGATTTGGTATGTGAACTTTAAAAAAATTGTGTAAATGTAACGAATTTTCATAAGTGTTTTAATTTGATATGTGATAATGATGTGTCATATCTGAAAGTCTGACACGTGACATCATTTATAACATGACATGTCATTATCACGTACCAAATTAGAATACTTATGAAAGTTCGTTACATTTCTATAATTTTTTTAAAATTCACGTAGCAAATCGATACATTGAAAAAATACATTGTTATTTTATGATCTAATCCCTATTATTATTAGAGGAATGTACATATACAGAGAGCAAAGTTCGAATTTGGACTAGAAAGCAACTGACCAAAAGAAAACCTAGATCACATCCTCCAAATAAACAAAACCTTATCCTGATTTGTTTTGGTGTTCGATTTAACAAAGATAGTAAAATAACAAGATGATAAAATGTCTCTTGGCTCAACGGTATGTGACTGGCCTATCAATCTAAAAATTATGGATTCAAGTCTCGTTAGATAGACGTGAGTTATAATTTGTGAGATAGGTGGTATATGTTGTAAAATTTGTTGTTTTAAAGAAAATGATAAAACTTATATGATCTTAAAGGGGTACTACTTCCTAATAAAATTCCAAGCTTCAATAAAAAAACTATAAATCATGATTAACTTGTTTACATTTTTAGTTTGTACTTTGTGCAAAATTTTATAACATGTAAAACTAGTGACTGATTTACCATTGTTTCCATCTACTTAAATATCAGGTCTATTCAGAAATTAACCAATAAACAAAGAGGGCTAAAGATACAAATCACAAAACTGAAAGACCATAAAATATTGTGGGAGGGAATCATGGGTAAGTAGAAGCAGAGGCTAGTAGCAAGTCTAGTAGGCATGTGTAGTTCCAAGTTGGTGGGACCAACACACGCCAATTGCAAAATGCAAATTGCACATGTTCTACCCCTATCTTTTTGGGCATTAACGAACCAATCACCTAGCTTTTGCAGTTTCATGATACTCGAGAGATATTTTATTATTTTATTCACCAAAAAGTCATTGCAATTACCAACAGAAGTTCACATGAAAACCAAAGAAGGGTTAATGCTTTGATATCACACAATTCCATGTTGTTTTCTGGAGATTTATTTATGTTTTTCTTCCATATATAGCTCCCCTCTTGCACTTCAGTGGTTTTGGTTTTGGCACCCTGTTTTCATTATATATTACTCCGTATCTCATTAAAATAACATCATAGATATACACAGTTATTTTTAGAAAGTGTGGGATACATAAATTATTCGTGATATGAGATTTTATCGTACGATAGAATAAGGGATGTCATATTAAGCATTTAATTCGCATATGAATTTTATACCATCAATGTTGTTAGTTGATCATAGCTTTTATTATTTGGCAGAACGGGTCAAATTCAGAAAACATACAATATATGTTGTAACAAGTTCGTATTCGCTTGCAAGAACATATATTATGTATTTACTTACGTTCGTAAGTAATTATTTTTTCCATAATATATGATATAACGCTTTGAGTTTTGAAGACGTACATCCAAAACTCCAAGTACTTTGTAATCTAGTGTAACTTTGTACTTTAGGTAATTAGAAGGGCAGCAACTGTCGATAAGAAGCAAAAGATATTTAAAAATTAATATCCGGTGACTATTTAGGATATGAACGGCCTTTAACTGTCACTAAGACCACTTGTGACTCGGACTAGTTCAAGCTTGATTTATTCATATCAACTTGCTTACAAATTTCATTACATACTTTGTACAAGGATTATGCATGTCGTTTTCACTAATTAACTATCTAATTAGTACATAAGACCTTGCATGAGCCACCTCTATTCCATTAACTAGTTTTCAGTGACTTCTACGAGCCTTCCGACATTTGATCTTTCAAAGTTTAATTAGTATATCGACTTAAATGACTTTTTAAAGAAATCAAAAGTCATGTTCTAACGGATAAAGTTCCTGGCAACTGATTAATGTATTTCTATTTAAAGAATGGAAAAAGTCATGTTTTAATGGATAAAGTTTTTGTCAACTGATTAATGTATTTTTAGTGAAGTTTGTTAGACCATGCCAAAGTATTTGAGAGATTTTAATGTTATAAGTTTGACCATTGAATAGTTATAAATCTAGAACACAACTTGATACGGATTAAGTCAATAAGTTGAAATATATTAGAAGTGTGAACAAATTCAAAACAAACTTAAATAAAAGTTTATAAGATAAGTCAAATGATCTTAGCTAATTTTATCTTAAGAATCATTACACTCCTTAACAATGTTTATATTCATATAACTCAGTACACAATTTATCCTCCAAATTTAGGAATTGTATAAAGAAAAATGTGTTAACTTTTTTCATTTCCATCAAATACGATGAGAAGTGTCTAAAAATGTTCGGTGTTAGGCAATTACAACTTGCATGATCAAAACTAAACACTTTCGCTAAGTTACAACAACAACATACTCAATTTCGCAATAGCGGGTATGAGGGAGATAGAATGTAAACATATCCTATCCTTACCCCAGGATAAACCTGTGAGTAAAGAAACTGCTTCGCGAGAGGCCTTTGGCAAGTGCAAATGTGCGGGTGAGTGAATAGAAAAAGTGCAAGGTGTCAGAGAGCAAACAAGTAAAAGCACATAAAAGACGCAAGGAAAAAAAACGGCATACAAAGCAGAAAGGCAGGGAACCAACAAAAAAGGAACAAAATAGCAAATTAAAATACCTAAACATATAAAAGCAAACACCGCGGGAGCATATAAGCATTCAAAAGACAAAAGACAAAACAAGCAAGCAAGCAAGCAAGCAAACAAACAAAGTAGAAAGGCAGTATACCAACAAAAAAGAAGCAAAAACGAAAAAGGACAAAAACAAATATAGGCAAACACTGCAAGAGAAACATAGAAAGAAAATGCAAATGGGCCTACTAAAGCTAAGGCAAAGCAAAAGGAAAAATTAAGGCCACTAGACTCCTAAAAACTTACAGGGAAAAAGCAAAGAAACCACGAAACCTAAAACGCAAAGAGGCATGAAAACAAAGAGAAGTCTAAAAAGATCTAGACACAAAGACTACCTCCTACCACCTCGCCCGAATTACCGCAAATTCTAATCTTATCATTCCACGCATTCCTCTGAGATCATGTCATCAGACAAGAGAAGCTCCTTCATGTCTTTCTTAAGTTTATCCTCCCAATTAAGCTTAGGTTTGGCCATCCTTCTCAACCCGTCGACTATTACCGCTTCGACTCTCCTTATTGGGGTTGATTGTGGCCTCCTCTGGACATGACCGAACCACCTCAACCTTCCTTTTCTCATCATCAAGATTATAGTATCGACTTCAAGTTCTGCTCTCAAAACTCCGTTCGGAATCATGTCAAACATGTTTTTACCACAAGTCCACCTTAGCATTCTCAATTCAGTCGCTTCCACCCTGTTTGCTTGACCTTTCAAACTGATATGATTATGAAGATCGTCACGTTTGATATGATTGCTTCAGCTTACTACTCGTGCATAGTTGTAACTGCGGTTTCTTTATTTAAACTGATCATATCCGATTTTTATAATAATAAACAATAGAAAACTAACACTAATAAATAAGTACACAATAGATGCAATAATAGGAGCCAACATATTATTATTCCTCAAAAACCCTTAACTTTGCTTAATTTACAACACAAAAAGTCCATGAAAATAAACCCCAAGCTATTCAAGCTTCACAAAGGGCAAGTTCAAGAGGGTATAATAGTAAACGCTCCAAATTAATTGCGCTTAAAAGATCTACATGACAATCTATCAAAGGATCAAGTATGCGTGACAACATCAATAGCCAAAAACCTATTCTACCCCCAACTATGTCAACCACATTCTAAACTGGTGTACGCTATTTCCGCAGCCAAAGTTTCTCAAATAAATATCCTTAATTATCACGTGCTCACCAAAATAACAATACCAATTTTCATTAAAGTTTTATTACAAAAAAAATAAATAAATAACAATTTGGATTCTAACAACTTGCATACCAATCCCCACACGCCTATATATATAAACAAATATCAGATCTCAAACAACAATCATCAACTTCACATTCATATTCACATTCACATCCTCTGTTCTTCATTAACCAAAAACAACTCAAGAAACATTTTATAAAAAACCAAATCTATGGAGTGGGTACGAGGTAAAAAAATTGGTCATGGAAGCTTTGCAGCAGTCAGTTTAGCGAGACCAACAACTACAAGCACGAGTTTACCGTCTTTGATTGCGGTAAAGTCATGTGGCGTGTCTCATTCTGACTCGCTAAAGAATGAACGTGTGATATTGGAAGAGCTTAGAGATTGTAACGAGATTATTAAATGTTACGGTGACTCAGTTACATTAGAAAATGGTCAAAGATTATATAATGTGGCCTTGGAGTATGCTTCGGGTGGCGATTTGTCTACAAAAGTTAAGAATTCGGGGAGCTTAAAGATGTCCGAAAACGAAGTTAAGAAGTACACAAATTCGATATTAAAAGGAGTTGAGTTTATTCACAAGAATGGATTTGTACACTGTGATATCAAGATGCAAAATATATTGTTAGCTAGTGAAAATGGTAAAGAAGTAGCTAAAATAGCTGATTTCGGCCTTGCGAAAAGGGTAGTAGACACTGAAGACGTAAATTCGAAATACGAAATTCGGGGTACGCCTATGTATATGGCGCCCGAGACAGTTATTACCGGGGAGCAAGAATTTGCTTCGGATATTTGGGCAGTTGGATGCTTGGTTACAGAAATGATTACCGGGAATCCAGTCTGGAATTGTTCTGACGTCAGCGCGCTTTTAATGAAAATTGGCGCTGGGTCAGAAATTCCAGAGATTCCCGGGAAATTATCTGACGCGGGGAAAGATTTCCTCGCGAAATGTTTTATTAAAGATTCTAAAAAAAGATGGACAGCTGAAATGCTTCTAGACCACGAGTTCCTAAACAACGTGTCATATGATGAAGAAGTCGAGAACCAAGCATCTCCAAGAGATATATTCGATTTCCCTGATTGGGAATCGGAGCAATCGTGCTCTTCGATATCTCCGGAATCTTCACCCGAATCGGTGATTGCACCGGCGATGAGGCTGGGCCAGCTGCTGACAGATCAGAAGCCCAATTGGTCTGTTAACAACAGTTGGGTAAAAGTAAGATGATGTCAGCACAAGTAGAAGCAGATACAAAGAATGAGGAATTAATTCCTTAAAAAATTTTGACAGATATTTTTTTATTAAATTATATAGTTAGAGCAGAAATTGATGGATTTTTTTGCCATCAAGTTGTGAATACAGATGGATAGACATTTAGATACATGTACATACACTTGACTTTGTTAGTATATGACTTCAAAATAATATATTCTTGGGTTTATTGTATATTCCAATTTTCCTATCTTTTTTTGCATTTTAGTTTCTTCCAGGTTTCGATATCTATGGTTGTTTGAATCGGAAAATACGAAATAGTGGAACAGAAAATAGAGTCAAGTAAACTGTTTCGGTCTCAAGCTTAGTGCTAAAAGATTGGTTTGAGTTGAAAAAATAACAAAAAAGAGCTTTTATCGTTTCCCAACGTGCGTTTGTCTTATCGTTATTAGACGTGTTTCTATAATCCCATCAGCCGCCAATGATATAGTAAATCTCACGGGTCATGTCAAATAAGCGTCACGTGTGCTTATGCGGCGGGTTTATAACAGCCAGTGGTCATACTAAGCGAAATATATCTTTTCTGTAAATCTCGTGGGTCAAGTCAAATAAGCGTCATGTGTGCTTATGCGCTGGTTTATAACAGCGGTCATACTAAGCGAAATATGTCAAAATTGAATAAATCGCACATGTAAAGTTCAGTCCAGTTCATGTGTTTGTTTTTATCGGCCATGAACACTTTTTTCTTTGCCTAGCGAATAACATGTGTATTTCGTTTACTGATACATTGAATGAGAAAATCCCTTAACTCATAACCAGCAAATCATTGTAGGAAAACCCAATCATTTGGACAAATGAATCTGGCTTTTAACTAAGAAAATAATTTTATAATTATATATTAAGATTTTGCAATATAAAGTTGGAGATGTAACTTGCAAGTATCATGTTTTGGTTATTAAAGCAAAACAAAGGCTCAAAGCAACGATCTTTTTGCTACAAATTGCTGTCTTTTGCAGGTTTGGATCCTGTCACTCCTAAAATACCCTTTTTATTTTTTTACTAAATAATTCAATTTCTTGTTCTTTCACAGCATCTTGCATCACAACCTCATTGGCTGTTTTTCTGATATACAGCCTATCATTTGATTTAAAATAGTTATATCTTATATAGACCCTCTCTTTTATTTGTCCTCCAATAAAACTAAACTAATAGAATGGAAAAAAAAAATCATTAATATAGATTTAATATCTTAAATAGATGCTCTATAGTCGTATTTGTACATGTAGGTAATGCTAGGGATGAGCAAAATCAACCGCAAACTAAGCCAAACCGATAAACTGAGTTGAGCCGAATTGAACCCATTTTATTCGTTTCGGTTTTGTATAATTATTTCGGTTTTACTCGGTTCGGATTAAAACACACCTATTCGGTCGAACTAGCTAAACCGACCCGACCCGACCTTATTCGGTTTCTGTTTTACTAGGTTTTACTCGGGTTCGGTTTTCGATCCACATTTTACACTTTCAATATTAATGTATCGCTCGTTACATAAATGTCAACCAATTTAACTATATTTAGCGTTCAAGTGTTCAACAAATAAATCAACTTCTGTCCACCCAAATTGGTCAAAAAATGTCGACGGTTTCTTTTTCTACAATAGGAGGCAAACCTATTATTCCACCTATGCTAGTCTTTCTATATCAAGACCTAAGTGACTTTTAAACTTTTTTTTAATTGCATTCATTAAGAACCCAACTTGTTGATTAGTAAAAGGGTATCAAAATCACGTTGACGAAAAGAACGACCTAAATTCAAACGTACTTATGTCCACGATACATAAAGCTAGCTAGAAGAAAGTTTGTAAAGCTATAAAATATCATAAATGGCAGGATCAAGTAGTAGCGTATAAGTTTTTGTTAAGAATGTAGGATCTAAATGTTGGTTTGACTATCATAAACAAAGTCTAAGATTAGATTTTTTATGTAGATTTAATCACTTTAAATGTGTTGTGAACTAGAAATCAAAATAGCAACGGTTGCGTGCTGGAATGTTTGGATTTCGTTGCAATGCTTGAAGCAGTCGATTTTGAATCACGTGGAGGAACACATACAGTTTCGACTGCCAACAACAATCATGAACTTTGTAAATGTGAGTTCTTAATTGGTTTGCGCTCTTAAAATAGATAGAAGAATCAAATGCCATCGTGTTACGATCACACATCAGTCAAGTATGAGATTAGTTGATGGTTTATAAAGTCTATGTGTCACCTACTTCTTTAAGCTAACTTTTTCAAAATGAGTTATGCACTTGGACACTGATACGAGCCTAGTAAAAGATAGGTGTGTATCAATTGCTATCATAGCTAACCCTACCTTTCAATGTTTCAACACTCGGAGTGGTGACTTGGATCCGAAAAGAAGGGTGCCAACCGTGACCAACGAGCTCGGAGTGGTGGCTTGGACCTAGGGATAGAACTAGGAGTTCCCGTGGGGTCCCAGGACCTCTATGGATTTTTTTCGATATAGGGATAATTTTTGAAAAAAAAATATCAAATTTTTCCTAAGTGCATTGTAAATGCATCTGGTCCATCGAAATGTGTTTCCATATTAGGGTTTCAAAACATTTGTGCACCCGGACATATTTGTCGTAGTTCCGTCACTGCTTGGATCCAAAAGGAGGGGTGCCAACCGTGAAAAACATAGCTGTCATCAATTGGTATCATAACTAGCACTACCTTTCGAGGTTTTAACATTCGGAGTGGCGGCCTATGGAGTGGTGCCTTGGACCCGAAAAGAAGGGTGTCAACGGTGACCAATGATGGCCCGAACGGTATTATGTTGATAACATGATACAATAGTAGGGAACTTAATGTGAGGAGTCATATATTTCTGGATTACGATGGCCTGAACGGTGTTGTTTTATATCTAAAACATTAAAAACCTTAAGAATAATTACTTAAGAAAAGAGGGGTGCCTCCTAGTTCAAAGTGTGGGGTATTGTTATCAGGGGCGTAGCCAGGATTTTATTTTTGGATGGGCCAAATAATTTTCGACACACTAACGAGTATAAAAAAAAAAACTCAAAATAGAGTAATCTTTACATTAATTATGAGTTTTTAGACATTTTGCAAGCACCATCAATGTAAAAAAAAATGCATGAACTAACTGAAAAAGATTAGTTATGGGCGTTAATCAATTTTTTGGGCTTATTAGTTAAAATTGGCATCTATACACAAAACATATACTAATAATTTCATGGGCTTATAGGTGGGCCATGGCCTACCCTATACCCCATTTGGCTACGCCACTGATTGTTATGATCCAACATCGGTCAAGTATGAGATTGGTTGGTGGTTTATAAAGTTTAGGTGTCCCATCTTCTTTTGAACTAGCTTTTTGAAGTAAGTTTTACACTTAGACTTATTAACTTATACGAGCCATTGTTCGCATCACATCACTGATACGGCAAAAAAGTCAATGATACTATAATTTCTTCTAGAATCATAGAAGAGTTCGTTAAATTGTCAATGAGACCTTAAGGTGTGTTGGTTGCTTGCAACTTGCAATGCCATGCTGACTACGAAAAACGAAAACTCTAACGATTTCGGTCATTCAACCATATATGTGGGACTCATTAGCCATCAAAAAGCACCCACATGCTCTGCATCTTTGAAATATTGGTATAGCTAGTAAATACAGTAGTAATTTCCAGTCTCCGATTTATTGGAACCAATTTGTTTACAACAATACAAGTATACAACATGTTTGTTAATCATGATTCCAAACTCCAAAAGAGATGGTACGAATATTAACGGAGTTGGTGGCCCATTAAACAATGGGGTGTAAATAAACCCATATAATTGGGCCATAATAAATCAATGAAATTTACAAACACATTTTCCACTTTGTAAAGATATTCACCATCAAATAAATAAAAGCACATCTTTTATAATCAATGAAATTTACAAACAAATTTTCCACTTTGTTAAGATATTCACCATCAAATAAATAAAGGAAAATACTACATCCACCTAAGGTTTACAAAATTTCAGCCACTCGCTGACGTGGCAGAGTGTTGATTGGTTGGTTTTCTGTGGGCCACAGAAAATCAACCAATCAACACTCTGCCACGTCAGCGAGTGGGTGAAATTTTGTAAACTTTATGTGGATGTAGCACACCTCATAAATAAAANTCAAATAAATAAAGGAAAATACTACATCCACCTAAGGTTTACAAAATTTCAGCCACTCGCTGACGTGGCAGAGTGTTGATTGGTTGGTTTTCTGTGGGCCACAGAAAATCAACCAATCAACACTCTGCCACGTCAGCGAGTGGGTGAAATTTTGTAAACTTTATGTGGATGTAGCACACCTCATAAATAAAAGCACATCTTTTTTGAGATATTGCTCCTATAAACTAAGCATTCCAGGATTCGAAGCCGATATGGGTGTGTTTGGCTCAGAGCGTTTAGGAGCATCTAGGGGCGTTGAGCGTTGTGATTTTTAATGCTCGTTTGGTAAGCAACAAGTAGCTTTATCTATTTTTTCGGAATGCTCATTTTTAATGCTCGTTTGGTAAGCAACAAGTAGCATTTAGGAGTTGTTTCACACATTATAATTACAACTACAGCTACGTTACCAAACGTTTTATTGAAAAATACAGCTAATGCTCATAACTACTGCTTACAGCTACAACTTACTGCTACTGCTCACTGCTACTACTATTTTTGCCAAACAAAATGTATATGTAGCATGGCGCCGAAGGTGCACCTTACCCGTAATATCATTCTACCAGAGGACATAGGATTCTTCAAAATAATACCAAGGCTGCCGGGTAAATTTGTATTCCGTCAAGTGTGTTTCCAAGCAATAACATCGTTCCTGTCGACAGATATGTTCCAAAAAATGCTCCTCCACAACGTAATCAGCTATGACCATCAAAAATCACCACAAACTTGAGATCTTGTCTATCAAAGCACCACGTACGTTCAGCACCATCGATTGTGAAACACCAGAACATGGTTTAAGTACTAGCCGCCCTTTTCCATTTGAAGCGAGTCTTGAAAACCTCACTATAATAGGCTTGATAGCATCTTGTAATGGATTGGTATGCGTAGGGATACAGAAGTACAAGTACGGTTCGTATGAAAGTGAATACACTGATCTAATATTATGGAATCACGTGTGAGTATAAAACGTTTTCCAAAACGAATTGTCACAAAGACTGCTACGAGATCTGTCCAAGAGCATTCTGGTTGTATTACACTTCTTTTGACGATGACTACAAGCTTCTGCGTGTACTTCTTAAAAATCGTGATTTTTATAGATACTCTTTGTAAAATGACTCATGGAGAAGAGTAGTCAGTTCAATAAACGACTTCCAGCATATTGCCTACTGTTGGAGGTCAGGCTACTGTTGGATGCCAATTAGTACCTGAATGAATGAAAATCTTTATTTCTTAAAAGAAATCAGGAGAGGGTGATGTCAATGTACATATTCAATTATAAGGTTTGATACAAAAATGAAAAAGTTTACAGAGATGGCAACTCCCTCTTTTGAAAATCAAACATCATCATGTTTGAGTCTCACAGCTAAAAGAGGTTGCATTCACTTATGTATGATGCTCACCGTTGAGGAAGTGCATACTAGTAAGTGGTCCATCGAGTTGTGGCGTATGGATGGAGTTTCAGAAGATTGGGCCAAGGTGTTAACTTATTCCTGGATACCGTGTTTTGAAATTGGACCAATCCAGTATTTTATTGGCTGTATCCAGCCATTGCACTTGATGAGGAATGGAAGCTTGCTCATGCCTTATACTTTAGGAAATGGTCTCTACCAAGTTGATTCACAGAAGCATACTAATATGAACATTTTGGCTTCGCATATTTCCAGAGACATGGAGAAGTAATAGCTCTATCGAACAATCAAGCAAGCATAGATATGCCTCATTAGACTCTATTAGCATGACGTTCTTTTTTGTTTCCCCATATAATATGTATCTGTAGTTAACATAAAGAGTTAAAGCAAAAGATTTTTTTGAGGTACTAAGTTAGCTAGATACAGATCAAACACTTGCCCGCTACCACCTGTGCGACAACCAATTAACTATGTAATTTATTTTAAAAAATCACCAAACCACTAAAAGTCTAAAACGATTAATGGAGGGAACTGGTAACGTGACATTGCCATGTTTATAAACATATAAAGCATGAAGAAAATACGTGTAGCCTTAACCGAAAAGAAAACCTCGGTGAAAGGGCTGTTCCTATTGAAAGTGAAGGAGGCATGGTGTTGGCGCGCAAAGCGCTTAGTTGAGGCATATGGTGGCTATCGCCGACCAGTTAATTAACATTCAAAACTGTTAGAGTTTGTGGATAAATATTAATATTCGTATGACTAGAATCGAATTCGAGACCTCGGGATTGCACACGTTACGAATGAGTATTAAGGAATAATAATATATTTATATATTTATTATTAAACACAAGTATTTAACGACCGTTAGTATTTAACGATATAAATGACTAACGACCGTTAGACGTAAATAAGGAAAAGATGTGTTTATGCAATATGGAAACAAGAGAAGGATTTAGAACCCCTTTGGGGTGCTAGAACCGGCCATACAAGGGAAGGGGCAACCCTTAGCCCTAACTTGTTCTCCAAGATTGAAAAACTATATAAACACTTCAACGGTTCATTGTTTGAGCTAGCTCTTGCACACATATTAACCCTAAGTGTTTTTCTCTTCCTCTTTTGCTCTAAATCCAATCGACCAAACCTTAACATAAGGGTGATCGATTTTTGCCTGTCAAAAAAAATAAAATAAAAATAAAAATAATAATCCTTGTGTTTTTACTAGCATAAACTTAATACGGTTTAATTCGTGTGTACAAGAACGAGGTAATCACTCATTACGGTAATTATCAAGGGATCGATTAACAAAATTGTAAGGGGTTAATCATTGATCCATATAAACCCTAATTTGGGTTCTTCACTTGTTCAAGATTATTAAAGTTTGATTCTTCTTTAGCTAGAATCAAAAGGTACGTTCTTGTTTATGCTTATGTTAATCTTTTATATGTTATACTTGATCCTACGCTTCCGCATATTGTGACTACTTGATTTTTTTTAGAAAGGCAACAATATCATTAACTCGAGAAACAAAAAACAAACTAAAGGCATGGTATATTATGATTGTCATGGTATATTAATTCTAATAAAAACTTGATATTATGACTACTTGATTTACTTAATATTATGATTGTCATGGTATATTAATTCTAATAAAAACTTCATGTAGCCAAATTGTTTTCAACTTATACCATTCCCAAGATTTCTTAAGATTTCTAAGGCCATAATAGGAAACGTTGAAGATAAGCTGAGAAATCTATGTCTTAAAAAGTCTAATGCAGTACTGACTGTCGCCAGGAAATGGGGATTAACATGGGAAAATAAGAAGTTAATTCCTAATGTGACAACAATTTGTAGCAGCTGATAAGAAGCTTATATGCAAATATGTATTAGTTTGTTTTTCTGGTTAAGAGGATTGGAGTGTTTGGCATTAATATGTATTGACAGCAGTTTGGGCAGATTTGGTGATTTTTGGGAGTCATAGAGATGGTTGGGTCTCAGATTGGTAGAGTGATGCCTTCTATGGATGCCAATTGATTAGTCTCTCTGTGAGGTGGCTGCTGCTGAGTGATTGATTAATTGCCTTCATAAAGGAAATGTAGCTCTTTGTCTGAGGCAACAAGGTTTGTGTATCAAATGATGGCTTCAATGGATGCCATGTGTATTTTTCCTACTGTGAGGAGGGTGCTGCAGTGAAGAATAATATTCCTGCCTTCATTGAGGAAATGTAGTTTGTAAATTAAACCTTAGCAATCATGAGGCCTCTTGCCATTGTATTATCATGAATTTTACTCAGGATTATCATGGTAATGACATGGTGCTAGAGGAAATGTAGTGATTGCTGAATTGGAAATGTGAATTAGAGGGGTGAATTTAATTGGAGTATGACTAGTTGACTACTGTCTCATTGTATTGTTTCTCTTAAAAAGGATCTTAAGCTTGTTTTTGATCCTTGTATCCCTTGTAACTCTTATGATTGGATGTTAATATATATTCACAATCACGTGAAATAAAAGAAACAGAACTGTTAGAATACGTATTTGTTGGTCGAATAAATAGAAATGCAACAAACTGTCTTTTATTATATATTTTTGCTTTATATGCTCTTGTCATCAAGTATAAGTACCAAAAAAATGATAATAGACCATAAATGTTTCTATAAAAGCAACTAAATGATCCAACCGTCCAAGAAGGGTGGTCACGGTCCGGACCACACCAACAAATCGAGTTGGCATGAACACCGAATCAAAATGTGGTCGTTCGGTTTGGATGGGTCGATTCCGGTCTAACAAAGCATATTGACCAGTTATGTGTAAGACCGAAGATGACCAAATATGAAGAAAAAAGTGGACTAAAGACCGAACCGAAATATATGCAGTTCATTTTGGTCCTGCCGTTTATGAGTTCATTATTGTAGGGTCCGTGATCCATTGTGCCCAGCCCAACAAAATGATGCAAGAATCATAAAAAAGTGGTACTCTAAATTTAAATTCCATATACTTTTCTTTAAATGATTAGAAAAAATAATAAAATAATAAATAAAAAATTACAAATCAGCTCAAGTTTCCATTTTTCCAATTACCACCGACACCCAGCTTGGTTCCACAGCCTTCCAGGTCAACAACTACACGTTATCTTCAGATCTGGCCGAACCCTACTTCACTTTTAGTCTTTAAACAATAAACCAAAAATAAAAAATATATATTGTAATAATATACCCACAAAAAGTAATAAATGGTTGTCTCATTTCCATAGTTGTTGGTTTACTCAACGGTGCAAGAATTCTTGAGTGAAATTGGTTTATTGACCAATGTTGGTTTGTAAACAATGGCGCAAGAAACCTTTCTATGGAACTTTGGTTTAACCAATTTACCAAGCACGTAAGCCTTTGCTTTAACCGTGAAGTTGAGGTTTAGTGGCACTGGCGCGGTTAGTTTGCCGTTTTGGCTAGCCCAATTCACGCCACCTCCATACAATGGTACACCACGGCCTTGTAGATTGACGCTTACTAGTCTGTGACCTTTTCTTGATTGGTAAAATTTCTTGATCTGCAAAAGATACATTTGAGTTAAGATCAGTTTAAGTACACAAATATGGAAATGACCTCAAATTAACCACATACCCATATGAATCTAGATCAAATTAGGAGTACCCATATAAAACTGAAATCAAATTAACCATGTGAAGCCGTATGGCACCCATATGAAATCGTATAATATGCTATTTTTTTTTTTAATTTTTGGTAACTGCTTTCCAACCATTTGGATGATCAAATTTCCTGTGGCTTCAGCTTATCGCCACACAATATACTAAATTAGCGATAGACTAGTACCCATTTTTCCTTGATCAAATAACTGATACTCATTTAGATTTGAGATAACACTAGTGATACCCATTTTCGTTTAGATCAAGTTAGTGATATCCATGTGAAATTGAGATTAACATTGTGACACCCATATGAGATGGGATCAAAACAATGACACCCATAAAAAAATGTGTAACACCTAAATGAAACTGAGATCAAATTAGCGATACCCATGTGGAACCGAGATGAAACTAGTTAAATACCCCGATGATACTAAAGATCAAATTGTGAACACTCATTTGTGTTTTGATCAAATTCGTAATACCATCTGAAATTGATATATAATATCTAACACCCACGCAAAATTTATATCCAACTACAATTATGATCAAACAGTAAGAAATTAGGTATAAACAAAAATTGCAACTTACGGTTCCAGAAGCAAGGGTGAGCTCAGTATACGCAAGATCCATAGGCGTAGACGACACATGAACCCCGAAAAACGTACCCTTATTCTTAAAATTAAACTTAATCGTAGCATTCAATGTCACCATTTCCGTAGCAACTCCAGATGCATCCGCTCCAGCATTCACCACAAATTGATCAAAAGATATACTCTACAAAAAATAAACATAAACACAATTAGTAACCAGATCCTACCTAACCTAGGACAAATGTATTGTTATTGTTTTAAAAACAAAGATCCTTAAATAAACACGCCCATAATGTTTATAAAAATAATATATGAGAAAAAGGAAAACTAACCCTCATTGTAACAAGAGGTTTCTGAGGCTTGGCGGCAGCCCACAACACAAGCGAAAAAAAAGTAAACAAAACAAAAAAGCCAACAACAAAAGCCAAAAAATAACACCGTCTAGGAATCCCTTTTTTATTCTCATAATAATCAACCAATCCTTCTTCCTCAATAGCATCAAACCCTTTATCACCTTTTCGAACTTGTTGGCTATGTTGTGCACCTTTTCTTGACCCGGGTCGGATTGACCCGGAGAATCGAGTGGAAGATGAGTTACGTGAGTGTCGACCCGGTGAGCCGTTTGGGCTTAGGACAGGTGTTGAGTGGAATGAGTTGGTGGTTTTTTCGCCATCGTGAGATGGGCTTTGGACGAAGTAGACTGGGCGACGAGGTGGGGATCTGGTTGGTGATGAGGCTGTTTGGCTTGTTACTTCTGAATCTGTTTTTGCGTGCATTGACATTTTTTTTTTGGATGGTTTGGTTTGTGAAGAGTAAAGGTGTTTTTTTTATTTTATGGTGTGGTTTATTTTGGTGGTGCAGTAGTGAGGGTGAAGGTTGGAATATTGATGGTTTTATTAAAGTGGACAAAACAAAGGTGAAGTGGAGACAGCTAGTATAAAAATGTTATGGTATTATAAAACGATTTTTTTTTTTTAGTAATAAGATATTTATCAACTAGTATTAAAGTGTTGTATTATGGACACTAGTAGAATTAGTGATTGCTTTCACATGTCGGTTCTATTGTATGATTCTAGGATTAAATTAGTTTATGATATAAGATCATTTGAGGACCAAATTTTTTTTACATACAAAGGGATTAATCTCCACCATCCATCTTCCCTCCATCTTTATTTGATCTAATGGATGAGATTAATCCCAACAATTTAAAAAACCCACTTTCATCATTTTTTTTCAAATATTAATATCTTTCAAACCGTTAATCGTTAAGCGAAAAAAAATATACCGTTACGACGAGCATTTAATTATCTTTCTATAGATATGCATTGTGATATACTTTCGACAAATTTTTTTTTTTCGTTTTTTTCACGTTTTTTTTCATGGCCGGAAAAATCATATATGATATATCATATATGATATTACATATCATATATGATAATATGTAATATCATATATGATTTTTCCGGCCACGAAAAAAAACGTGAAAAAAAACGAATTTTTTTTTTTTTCGAAAGTATATCACAATGCATATCTATAGATATATCATATATGATTTTTCCGGCCACGAAAAAAAAACGTGAAAAAAAATGAATTTTTTTTTTTTTGTCGAAAGTATATCACAATGCATATCTATAGAAAGATAATTAAATGCTCGTCGTAACGGTATATTTTTTTTCGCTTAACGATTAACGGTTTAAGAGATATTTAAACTATAAAAAATGAGTGAAATATTAAAATGTTTTTAATCTCAACCATTGATTTCTTTTTAGATGGATGGTGGGGATGACTCCCTTAGTATGTAAGAAAAGTTTGGTATTTAATATAACTCTCCTTTAGTTTATTTCGTAATACTTCTTTAGTTGTATGTTTTGAGAATGTTTATATAGCATAGAAAATAAAAGCTATATCACGTATCTTTTACTGATTTTAGCGTAAAAACTAAAGATATTTTATACTCACCTCTAAAATAATCTATTCTATTTTCTCTATTAACCTTTTTCTCACTCTACTTAACACTGATTAAGGAAGCGTTTGGTTCGAAGGTTTTAACCTCATGGAATGACAATGATAATGATTGATACCGTTTGGTTGAATTTTTAGAAATTAAATAATAGTAAAATATGGGTTTCATAGGCATAGAATGAAAGAAGGGCGGAGAGGTTCCTTTTGGTAGTTATTCTCGTGGATGTCACTTTAATTATTTTTTAACCACACATTTTCTAAAGTATTTTTTGTCATTTTTTTTTAATACATTCTATAATTTTTCGTACAAACAACAACATTTGGAATGACAACATCAAATTCTTACCGTAGTTGCATAAGACTAGTTAGTCTCATATCATTTAGTTCAGTAGCTATACTTTTTGAAATGGTAGCGGTGAGAGTTTAAAAAGAAGTTGTGTTTAAAAAGAATGAGGGTGATGGGGTATTAAGAACAAACTAAATTTTTATTCATTTAAATAAAAGTACGAAATTTTAAAAATAATAAGAAAACTAAAACATATAATCCTATTTGTATTTTGCATGTAGCAAAACAAATTTAGTATTGATTTGATCTTATATTTTTGCTGTCTTTCTAAACAAGATGCATCTCATAATATTTTCAAGATTCTTTTTTTAAAAAAGTGTCAATCAAAGCACTGTTTTTTTTACGGAATGTCATCTTTATTCGGTATGCTTTTACTCATATCATATTTGTTGTTGCATTGTCAATTGCACGGTAAGTCGATTAATAAGGCTGCTGACAAATGATATCATCCCATATAGTTTATCAGCACAAGCTGTTGATTTATCGATGGACATGTTGAACGAACACTCCATAATGATTTTGGTATGGGTATTTAATGAAGTTGTGTCTACCAAATATTGAATTTAAGATATTTATTTAAATAATAGAATGTTTTTATTTTAGTTTAATATACATATGCTAACGTTTAATTATGAATTGAAATTTTAGTTTGTGTAAAAATGTTTTTTTTTTTTTTTTTTTTTAATTGAACTGGTAGCCTTATTGTGCAGTGAATCGCCGCAGAGTCGCTGGAGGAGAAACTGACGTGGCAGAGAAAATAAGGGGGATTGACCCACCTTATTGTGGGCAGCCTTAGAATATTTGGTTCCATTTTCAAGTCTTATTTGTGGGGCATTTTTAACGTCAAATGTCATAAATTATATTGTTAGTTTAAAAGGGGGCCGCACAAATTTCACGCAAAGCAAAAAGCGAGGGACTCACTGTTGTGAGTCCTTTTTTTTTTGCTTCGTGGCGCGTGAGCACCCGACCCCGTTGTAGGGTAGCGCGTGAGTTTGAGGCCTCACTGGACACTCGTCGAACCGTTACTTACAACCGTTCCCTCCCTCCTCAAAGGGTGAGCTTTTCGTAAAAAAAATAAAAAAATAAATAAAAAAATAAAAAAAAAATAAAAAAATAAATTTGGAAGTCTTAAATAAATGTTACTAATAAATTAAACAGTCATTGAAAATGACTAAAGTACCTTTTGTCATTCTTAGAGTGCTAGGTACCGTGGCTCAAACTGGCTTGAGTCAGTTTGCCACATCAGCAATTCACTTAACTCACTCACTCATTAAAATATCCACTCCCTCATGGCTTGATCCAAAAGGGCCCCACCCATCATTTTTTCAAACCAACTAATTATTCATTCATTAAAATACAAATATAAATTACATTTCTAAAAGAAAGGTTACCAAAATAATAATAATAATAATAATAATAATAATAATAATAATAATAATAATATTATTATTATTATTATTATTATTATTATTATTATTATTATTTTGTAAATAAGTTAAAAAAAGTTAATTTTTTATTTTATTTTTTTATTTTAAATAATCAGTTTACTGCACAGTGCAAACACACATTCTAGCCCACTAAAAAGTTAAACTTATTTACTCTAACCTTAGCCCACTAAAAAAGTTAAACTTATTTACTTCAACCTCAGCCCACTAAAGTGTCCAACAACCCACTAAAAAATGAAAAATAAATAAACACTCTTCTTCTCCACAGTACTTGCGTGCGTGTGCCCGCACACACACACACACCAAATCAACACACACACTAAAAGCACAACACCAAACAAAAATCCATTTTAAAGATACATTAATAAATAAATAACACAACGCAAGCACAAAACTCACGCAAGCTACCAAAATCACTCAATCACTCAATCACTCACGCAGGGGGAGGGGTCAGTATCATGGCTCGCTGGCACTCGTTTGCTTGCCACCTAGATTGGCGTGCATTTCTTGCCACCGTACCCAGCGCTCTTATTCCAACTAGTTACGGTTCTAAAACTTATGCCTAAAGTGTACTTTTAAATAGAAATCCTTTGGTTTCATCCCAATTTCTAAGACTACTCGTAATGAGACTAAGCCAATTTGGTCGGTCTGGGTCGACCAAATGCCCATCT
>LBNU01021778.1:88797-107510 GCA_014162995.1 Artemisia annua
ATCTTGGGCATTTCACACTCGAAAAGAGTCTGCAACTAAAAGGTCTCAACAACCTAATCACTAGCCAACAAAATGAGTGGAGAACCCAATTCGCAGAACTCAACGCCACTCTTGATGGCCTTGAACAACCTCAAGTGGGTCAAAAAGACCCCTTACTCGCCATCACCACTCGTGCCGGAACCACTACTAAAGATCCACCTTACCCAGCTCAACAGTCTAACATCACGGAGCCCGACACCCCCCAATGAAGACCATACCATATGCGCCTCCTCCCCTTAAAGTTGAAATGTTTGGTCTGTCAGACGATCGAAGGAAATGGGGAGAAAAATAGGTGTTTGTATTTTCATTTTTTTTAACCTACTTTCGTTTCTATAAAACCCCACTTTCTCTTCTTATTTTTTTCATTCATTCTCTTTACAACTACCAACTATTTAGTAACTAAAAAATGTCTCATCCCAAAAACAAAACACCAAAATCCTGACGACAACAAAAGGTTCCAACAACAAACGACCCCCGTTTTATGTTAACTCAGCAATCACAACCGATTAATTTTCCAACAACACCCTATTTATACAAATAACCCGTTTAAGTTTTTAATTTTTATAGTAATCTTTTTAATTTTATTTCAATTACTATTATAATATTTTTTAATTATTAATGAAATTTTAATTTAGAAAAAAAGTGTTTGGTCACATGTACGGTCATCATTACAGGTTGATCATGTGTTTGGTTTAAGAGTGAGAAAACTGAGTTTACACTAAGGTGCAGTGCTGTTTGGTCACAAGTGTGGTCACCACTACTCGTAGTCTAAAAGATCTCACAGTTAGAGAAGCGTGAAATTGAAAAGTCAAATCAATAAATAGCAAAAACCCTTACCATGCTAGGAACGACTCGACAATTTGGTGTCTTCAATCTCAAGCATGCTGTTTAGCAAGCGTTATAAGGCTACCCACATCGGTCACAGATGAGCATTGGTGAGGGACGAAGATTACATGCCACCCCATGGTGGGGATGGCTACGCGCGAAGAGGCAAAAAATGGGTCACAATGGTGACTGAGTCACTATTCGGTTTGTGTGAAAAAGTGGGTCGTCCCTCATTCCAATGGATATTTGTTAAAAAAAAAATAAACAATAATAAAAAATAAATAAATAAAAAGGCCTTTCCCCACTACTATTTTATTCACCTATAAATACCCTTTAAACATCAACATTTTTAAACATAACTTCTTTCAACTCCTATTTTTTGCACAAATTCAAACTTAATCTCAATAACTTAAACAAAACTTATATGGATATGAATTCCGAAGCAATAATGCTCCCAGACGTTGAAGATTTATATGCGAAAGAAGAAGAAGTTATTTGTTGGGACATGATTTTTTTAATCAGAGCATTGTCGTTTTTAATTTGTATACGACAACCAAAACGAAAAAAGAGAACCAACACAAATTGAGATCATATAGGTGTTCATGATCGTTTAGTCCAAACCTATTTAAGTGTAAATCCGATTTTTCCAGATGAAACTTTCGTGGAGAGGTTTCGAATGAGTCGAACACTATTTATATGCATAGTTGAAGAGGTAACTCTTCATTGTGCATACTTTCGTGAGAATATTGACTGTACCGGAAGACAGGGCATTTCTCCGTTGTTGAAGTGCACCTTCGCAATTCGTCAATTGGTATACGACACCGTTCCTGACACCATTGATGAATATTTGGAGATGGGCGAATCAACATCTCGTCTATCTCTTGAAAACTTTTTGTATGTCTGTTATGAAATTTTTTGGAGCAGAGTATTTGCGAAGACCGACTATCACTAACGTTGAAAGCTATACGCGTTTCACGAACAAAAGCACGGGTTTTCTGGAATGCTAGGAAGCCTTGATTATACATATTGTGTGTGGTTTGGTTGTCCGCAAGCATACAAAGGGCAATATTGTAGATGTGATCATGGTCTGAATCCATTCATTTTGTTAGAAGTTGTTGTGTTACAAGAATTATGGATACAACATGCTTTCTTTGTTTTGTTTAGTCCGGCTATATACGTGAAGTAACTTGACTAATCGTTTCTAAGGCATCAAAATTGTGTCTCACTATAGTTTAGTTACGATAATTCAACAAAGCAAAACAGAGCATCACAAAACTGAGACCAGCCGTTAGGTTCCTTGATATGTTGTGTTTAGGTTAGTAAAATATAACGAACTTTACTAAAACTGAGACCAGCCTTTAGATTACTTGATATGAATAAATGATGATACGTACTCCATATTAGCTAGCTTTGTTAAACGTGACTTAAATCATTTTGTTCTAATCATTAGATTATTAGTAGTAGTTTAGCAATAATTAAAGTAAAATTTGAGTAATGTGCTTGATATTATTTTAAAAACTATTAGAATTATTGATTTGATTTCACATGTCAAGTTGAACATTTTTTTAATTGTAGTATATTCCTTACTAGTTTCATTGTGCATTCGAATGGGCGGGCTAATTTCATATATTTATTTCATGAAAAAATCATCATATCTTCCATAACATTAATATAAAAGTAGCAAACACATAATATAGGTCTTGTCGGATACAAAGAAAATCAAATTGCATATAAAGTAACCATACATATTAAAAATTGCAACATCACATTTGTCGTCAATAATATATACGAGTAGTAGCCAAATTTGGTTTTCTTGAATATTCACTTAGTTGCTGGCATTGTTTCATTTCTTGCTCGCTTTGTCACATGGATGATTCACTCCGTACCTATGCCCTTCTTCGAAGTAGTAAAAAATGAACTACGTGAGACGGTTGTCGTCCTTAGGGGTGCTNTATTTTGGAGCAGAGTATTTGCGAAGACCGACTATCACTAACGTTGAAAGCTATACGCGTTTCACGAACAAAAGCACGGGTTTCCTGGAATGCTAGGAAGCCTTGATTATACAGATTGTGTGTGGTTTGGTTGTCCGCAAGCATACAAAGGGCAATATTGTAAATGTGATCATGGTCTGAATCCTTCATTTTGTTAGAAGTTGTTGTGTTACAAGAATTATGGATACAACATGCTTTCTTTGTTTTGTTTAGTCCGGCTATATACGTGAAGTAACTTGACTAATACGTGAAGTAACTTGACTAATCGTTTCTAAGGCATCAAAATTGTGTCTCACTATAGTTTAGTTACGATAATTCAACAAAGCAAAACAGAGCATCACAAAACTGAGACCAGCCGTTAGGTTCCTTGATATGTTGTGTTTAGGTTAGTAAAATATAACGAACTTTACTAAAACTGAGACCAGCCTTTAGATTACTTGATATGAATAAATGATGATACGTACTCCATATTAGCTAGCTTTGTTAAACGTGACTTAAATCATTTTGTTCTAATCATTAGATTATTAGTAGTAGTTTAGCAATAATTAAAGTAAAATTTGAGTAATGTGCTTGATATTATTTTAAAAACTATTAGAATTATTGATTTGATTTCACATGTCAAGTTGAACATTTTTTTAATTGTAGTATATTCCTTACTAGTTTCATTGTGCATTCGAATGGACGGGCTAATTTCATATATTTATTTCATGAAAAAATCATCATATCTTCCATAACATTAATATAAAAGTAGCAAACACATAATATAGGTCTTGTCGGATACAAAGAAAATCAAATTGCATATAAAGTAACCATACATATTAAAAATTGCAACATCACATTTGTCGTCAATAATATAGAGTAGTAGCCAAATTTGGTTTTCTTGAATATTCACTTAGTTGCTGGCATTGTTTCATTTCTTGCTCGCTTTGTCACATGGATGATTCACTCCGTACCTATGCCCTTCTTCGAAGTAGTAAAAAATGAACTACGTGAGACGGTTGTCGTCCTTAGGGGTACTAATCGGGTCGGTTTGATTGGGTTCGGGTCAATTCGGATAAGGTCAATGCTTAAAATAACATATCTGAACCCGACCTTATTTGAATTCGGGTTCGGGACAACTAAGGTCGGGGTCATTTGGGTTNACTTTATTCGGGTCAACCGGGTTGACTGAATCCGCGTTGGCCAAACATTTTTAACCCGATACCAAATCCTATTTAGAATCCGGGTTACTTGGGTTGACTCGAATTAAATTAGTGACTCGAGTAACCTGACCCGAATAAGCTTAATCAGGTTCTAACTGCGAAAAGTTAGCCACACGAACGCTTCGTTTACAACACTTACATTTGGGTGTAACAGCGTGGCCGGATTGGTCTGGCTAGTTGTAGCTATACTTGATGGGGGATTTATGCGTGTTTGGTTAACAACCGGTTGTACTCTTTGTCGCACTCCCTCTTGAGTCTATAAAACTTCTGATGACGTTATGAACGTTGTTGGTGGAGGCATCGCGCCTGTTCCATTGCCATTTTGCGACAAGAAGTATCGAAAACGAAAGATCTAACGAATAATTGAAGCTGTTTAGTATCGATAACCCCGGATGGCGGCAGTGATCGTACAATAGATTGCACATTTATTAGAACATACGTGAGCTGTAGGTTGGATACTTCTAAAAGCTTGCTACGACCTGAAATAAGACAAAGAAACACACTACGTTGGTCGGAACGCAGGGGGAGACTCTGCAAACCGGCTCCGGTGTGAGACTATGTCATCGGATTATGAGTGAAATGTGTTTAGAGAGATAGAGTGTGGTAAGAAAGAACATACCTGAAAAATAAAGATAGATGTTGGTATTTATAGGCAAGTCATGGGAAAGATCTAGGCCATGCCGCATGTCTCAGCCAGATAGGTTAGAAGGGAGTATATTCCCGTTGGGTAATGGGAAGGCTTCGAGCATAGGCTACAGTGACCTTCCCTAGTTTGTCGAAAATGTGCCCGTGTGGAACTGTCATTGGAAGCAGGAATATTGGATCCCGTCACCTGAGCTAGGACGCAATATTCTGGTTTGTCTTTTAGTTTGGAGCCTAAGACTCGTCGGAGGCTCAAGCTCCTCGGAGGATAAGGCTCTATGAGATAGGCTTCTCATGCATTGACGGATTCCTTTACAGTAGCACAATTGGCTTTACGCCAATGATCACGTCGAGCGCTATTTGTGGACTACTTAGAGGCTAGGCTCTGGCCGTAGCTGAGGTACACCATCAACGGTAAATACCAGTATTTATGGTAACGATACCGTACCGGTACCGGTACCGAACATTATTTCGGTACTGTATTCGACCAAAAAAATATTCGTTATAGTCAAAATCGGTATTATTCGTTACCGGCATTTATAACGTAATCATCCCTGTCTAACATATATTTCTCTCTATGTAACTATTTCATTTTTATCAAGACAATGGACCCAAACAAAACTTTTGTCCATATAAAAGTTAGCTTGCGCAAATATAATATAGTAAATCAAGTTATCTAAACTCGATCATCACCTCTGTAATAAGAAATATAAGAAATAAATAAAGATTTGGGTACTCGTTCATTCTGTGAGCCGCTACTTCTATAATTTTGGTGACTAAAAACAATCTCTATCTTTTACTAGTTATTTGCTTGAGTAGTGTGGTGACGTGGTCATAGGTACGTGTCTTCCTTTTCACTCTAGTGGTGTGAAATTTTTTGGTTGACGAAATACATGTTAAAATTTAGCTTTGTAATGTTCAGTGGTTGAAGTATAAGGTATAGAGAATCTTCTAATGATTGAACACAGTGTGCATCTTCAAAATACTCAGGCTAACTATTGTCTTAAGCGAAAGCTAAACTGAAACAACATGTTTTACTTCGAAATTTGAACTTAAAGAAGTTAATCATAAGCCGGGTGTGTTTCAGACAATATGGACGTGTGGTAGACTCTGATTCTTTAGTCAAGGACATTTACCATCCAAGTGTTCTTTTGGCTAAAATGTTGTCTTTGTGAGATTTGTTTCTTATATAAAACATAACGTTTACAGACCATGTTACTGCAATTTCGTCATTTTCTGGCTTCAAAATGGGCTTTTCGAATGCATTGACCATTGAGGAAGTTTTCACATGCTGTCGCCCATGGGTTCCATGGCCCGTTTTTCTTAGCAAATTAGAATTCGTTCTAGAAATAGAAAAAATAAAATAAAAAAAATAAATCATCGGGTCTATTTTAAGTTTTAACACATGTAATTACGAACGCTTGTTTCTCTTGTCACTTGTACCCTTGAGCATTTGGTTGTTCGGTTAAATTTGATATTTGTATGCCAATACGCCAGTAGGCCTGTTTGTTGACATTGCTGTTTTAGCATATTTGTGAAACTGAGACTGATCATAAATCTTAAATACATGAAACAAGGACCATTTAAGATCAAAGTAGCCATCCGTTATTTGTAACCGGTGAACCCACATTAGCACAACTAGTTCGGGTTGTGTTTGTTATATAGCAAAGATAAATTTGGATTTCAGAATCACTTTAGGCTTTTACCCTTCGTGATTACGGTGTTTATCTAGAAATTGACCAGTGTCATGCTATAATATATAATTCGATGTCATCTTGTTTTTGTTGTCAACAACATGAATACATGATCGACACTATCGAAACTTGAAATTCAAGAATCGAGTAAGGGGTATTTGATGAGAACAAGATCGATGAGTTAGCGGAAGAGTATATGGAACACTTGGAGTATGGCCAGAGAAGTCGAAACAAGAAAACATAGTTGGTTTTCACTACGGCGTAGAGCCAATGCCTTTTCTACGGTGTAGAAGCTACGTCTTTAATTTAGTTGTTTTCGTAACCTCTCTACGCCGTAGAAGAAAACCCTTCTCTACGCCATAGAGGGATCGATAATTGAAAGTATCAGTTATGGTCTAAGTCGCAGTTTACTTTGTTTAGGTTCATTAGTCCCCAAATTTTATTTCCTTATAAATATAAGGCTTGGTTCATTGTTTAAACATTCAATTATCAATTAAAGGCTTGACTTTTAGTCTTTAAATCCTTTTTGATTTGTTTAACCCGTGTTAGGGTTTTAGCTCACACTTCCGTTCTACGTCAGTTGGCATCAAAGCCTGTTGGTATCCTAATGATGAAGGATGCAAAGATTCCAAAAACCTATGTTGTTGGTGGGGTGTGGTCAACTGAAGATATGGATTGTGCGATCAACACTCTCACATCAAAATTCGTGAGTATGTATGTTGTTCTTGATGAGATATAATCCGCGATCGTAGGTGGTAGTAATCACTTAAATCATGAGGGTAACGAACATGGTAATCCTAGATTCCGTGCTAACTATGAAGGGTTATATGATAATCATGCGTGTGGCCATTCTCCTAAACATGTTTGAAGGCAAGATAGCATCGGGTCTCAAGATGAGGAAGGGGAAGGAAACTATGAGATGTTCGATGGAGGTCCAAGAAGTAAATCGTGGGCCTAGGTTTGTTGCTAGGAGGAATTATAATCGCCGTGGGTATGGTGAGGGACAAGGTTATCATGTCAAGATCGAGATTCTCAATTTTTTTGGAAATCTTGATACTGAAGCGGTGCTATATTGGTTGCATGAAGTTGACAAGTTCTTTAACATCAAGTATGTTCCAAAAGAAGATCAATTCAAGATTGTGGCTTACAAATTGCGTGGAGGAGCAGGAGCTTGGTGGCAACGTGAACAAGACAACTGTAGGGCACAAGAAAAGCGACCCGTGGATACTTGGACGAGAATGAAAAGAATGATCAAAGGTAGGTTTTTACACATGGATATTGAAAAAATCTTGTACCAACCATATCATAATTGTGTTCAAGGTAAGAGAACTGAAGCCAAATATACAGTGAGTTTTTAAGGTTGCAGGCCCTTTGCAATTTGAGTGAGACGGAGGAACAAACCGCGGCTAGGTATATAAGTGGTTTAAATTCATCGATTCAAGAAAAGTTGAGTTTAATTTCAATTTGGTCCGTGGATCAAGCTCAAAATTTAGCGATAAAGGCGCAGAGGATGGCTTCTAAATCAGGAAGGTATAGGCGTTAAACCGGAGAAAGTTCAAACACTTTAACTAGTTATGGAAGTTGGCCCAATTAAAGCCAACTCACCCTTCCTAGTACTAAACCTACAACATCAAGTTCTAAGGCTAGTGGAAGTGGAGTAGACATGATAAAGGATAGTCAACCAATCAATTATAACCCTTATGTTAAACCTCTGGTTGCCAAGTACTTTTAGGTATGGTGAGCCGGGGCATAGGTCTAATGTGTATCCTAAATGAGCTACCTATTATGCGGAATGTGTAGGGCTGTAAATGAACCGGATGAACATGAACGGAGCCTTGTTCATGTTCGTTCATTTACTTTTAATCGGACAAAAAATGGACACGAACGCGTAAACGGATGAATTTTCTTGTTCATGCTTGTTTATTCAGAAAATTAGTTGTTCATGTTCATTTATGTTCATTGATTAAGACACTAAACGAACGTTAAACGAACATAAATAAAAATAGACGAACAAACATAATTTTATTAAATTATGTACAATATATTGTTTTATAAGTGTTAATTTGTTTAAACAAACTACTTTTAAAATTATTCAACTAAAAGATATGATAAACGAATATAAATAAATAAATAAATGAACATAAACGAACGCATAATTGGACGTTCATGAACATAAATGAACAGACGCAACTTCTCATGTTCGTTCATTTAACTAAACGAGCATAAAATATTGTTCATGTTCGTTCATTTGATATACAAATGAATATAAACGATTTTTTTTATCGAACGGTTCATGAAATGTTCACTGAACATTTAGTTTTTTTACGGCCCTAGGAGCATGGGGATGAAGAAGAAGTGTTTGATGATGTGGTTTTCAAGAAGAAGAAGAAGGTTTGGAATACATTAAGGTCATGGAAGGAGAGACGGAACAAGTTACTTATTTCATTCAATATAATTTGTGTTCGCGTAAGGTTAGTGATTCTTTGCAATATAATAAGATTTTTCAAAATAAATGCTTGGTTAAGGAAAAGGTTTGCTTGATTATTTTTTATGGAGGGAGTTGCTCGAATTTTAAGTTTCCAACCGAGCCTCATTCAAACTCTATAAAATTGGTTGGATTAAGAATGGACTGGCTATAAAGGTGGCTAAAATTTATAAGATTCCTCTTGCTTGGGAAGCATTACTATGATTTGGTTACTTGCGATGTTGTGGATATGGAAGCATGCCATGTTTTGCTAGGACGACCATGGCAACATGGTATGGATGCTACACACCGAGGTAAGTCAGATATGCATTTGTTTAAATGGAGTGGGAAAAATATCGCTATGTTACCTCTAGGTGTGTCTTCTCCCAAGAAGAAATTGGAAAGTAAGAATTTGGTGACTTTGCTTTCATCGAGAAAGGAGTTTTAAGTTGAAAGGAAGGAAATGGGAATTTCATATGCTTTGGTGGTTAAAGGAGTCAAATATGGGATGGAAATTCTTGAAGTAGTCAAGCCCGTTCTTGAAGAGGTTAGCAAAGTTGTGGCGGATGATACTCCAAATTCTTTACCACCTTCGAGGAATATTAAACACCAAATTGACTTAGTTCCTGGAGCAAGTTTGCCTAATCTTCCTCACCGTCGAATGAGTCATAAGGAGTCGGATATCTTGCGTGAAAAGGTTGAAGAATTGTTGAAGAATGGCCATATTCAAGAAAACATTAGTCCTTGTGCGGTTCTGACACTTCTTACACAAAAGAAGGATGGAAGTTTGAGGATGTGCTTTGATAATCGAGCCATCAACAAAGTCATAGTAAGGTATCATTTTCACATTTCATGTCTTGGTGATTTATTAGATGAACTTTCGGGTGCTAAATTGTTTTCTAAGATTGATTTAAGAAGTGGCTACCATTAAATTCGGATTAAACCGGGTGATGAATGGAAGACCGGTTACAAGATGAAAGATGGATTGTATGAATGGCTCGTTATGCCATTTGGGTTTTCTAACACGCCTAGCACTTTTATGCGTTTTATGACTTAAGTTCTTAGGCCGTTTATGGGTAAATTTGTGGTGGTTTATTTTGATGACATTTTGGTTTATAGCCAAACGGAAAAGGAGCACTTAGATCATTTATGAGCTGCTTTGAAACCTTTAAAGGAAAACAACTTTTTGCTCATTTAAAGAAGTGCACTTCTTACTAATAATTATACTTCTTGGTTACATTGTGAGTTCGGATGGTATTCATGTTGACAAAGACAAGGT
Source organism: Artemisia annua (assembly GCA_014162995.1). NCBI lineage: Eukaryota > Viridiplantae > Streptophyta > Magnoliopsida > Asterales > Asteraceae > Artemisia > Artemisia annua. The sequence goes on from LBNU01021778.1 coordinate 98,934, forward strand.
TAAGGCGGCTAAGGATTGGCCTTCACCAAAGACTTTGACTGAAGTTAGAAGTTTCCATGGATTGGCGACTTTTTATAGGAGGTTTGTGAGAGATTTAAGTAGCACTGTGGAACCATTTACTAATTACTTGAAGAAAGTCCATTCAATTGGACAAAAAAGGTGGAAGAAAGCTTCAAAGTTATTATATCAAAAATGACAACTGCAATGGTACTTTCTTTAACTAATTCGATAAATATTTTCAATTAGAATGTGATGCTTGTGGAACCGGATTCGGGGATTTTGACACAAGAATGTAGGCCCGTGGTGTTTCATAGTGAAAAGTTGAATGAAGCTCGACAACATTGGTCAACTTATGAGGATGATTTATATGCGGTTGTTCAAGCTATGAAGAAGTCGTTGATTCAACGGGAGTTTGTGGTCTATTTGGATCACCAAGCTCTTAAGTATTATCAAACTCAAAGACACTTGAATAAAATACATGCACGGTGAGCAAGTTTCTTGGAGAAGTTTAACTATGTGATCAAACATAAGTCGGGTGCAAATAACAAAGTGGTGGATGCATTGAGTTGGAAGACTACTCTATTGGATACTATTAGTAATAGGGCTGTAATCAAACTAAACGTTCAGTGAACATTTCATGAACCGTTTGGTAAAAAGCTTGTTTATGTTCGTTTATTTACTAAATCGACGAACATGAACAAAAGTCATGTCCGTTTATTTATGTTTGTGAACGTCCGATTATACGTTCGTTTATGTTCATTATTAATTTATGTTCATATGTCATATATTTTAATTGTATAATTCTAAAATTGGTTTGTTGAAATAAAAGAACTTTTATATAACAATATATTGTGCATAATTTAATAAAATTTATGTGTATTTGTCTATGTTCATTTATGTTTGATCGTTTATGTCCGTTCAACGTTCGTTAAATGTCTTAATGAACGAATATAAACGAATATGAACAACTCATTTTCTTAATAAACGAACATGAACAAGAAAATTCGTCCGTTTAAGTGTTCGTGTCCGTTTATTTCTCCGGTTAAAATTAAATGAACGAACATGAACAAGGCTCCGTTCGTGTTCGTCCAGTTCGTTTAAAGCCCTAAATAGTAATGATGTTGTGGGTTGTGGGTTTTAAGGTGGTTAAAATTTTGTACGCAAGTGATGAAGACTTTCGTGACACTTGGGAGAAAATTGAAACCAAGCAACATCGAGGTGATTTTCTTTTTGCTTGACGGTTACTTGTTTAAAGGAAATCGTTTGTGTATTCCTAGGATTTCGCTTAGGAGTCAATTGATCAAAGATTTGTATGCAGGAGGATTAAGCGCTCATTTAGGGCATGACAAGACTATTGCTTCCATGAAAGGGCGATCTTGTTAGCCTCATTTGAAGAGGGATGTTGGGAAATTCATGTGAAAGTGTTTTATGTGTCAAGAAGAAAAGGTTAAAGCACAAAATACGGGGCTTTATATGCTACTACCGTACCCGAGAATCCATTGGTTGATATTTCTATGGATTTTGTGCTAATGCTTCCTCGTACTCAATGAGGACTAGATTATTTGTTTTCTTGTTGTTCACAGGTTTTCAAAGATGGCGCATTTCATTCCTTGTAAGAAGACTTCGGATGCGGCGCTTATTACAAGGCTATTATTTAAAGAGGTGGTCCATTTGCATGGAGTTCCAAAGTCAATTACTTCGGATCAGGATAGTAAGTTTCTTGCTCACTTTTGGTTAACACTTTGGAGGCATTTAGGTACACTTTGAAATTTAGTAGTATCGCTCATCCTCAAATGGATGGTCAAACCGAAGTGGTTAATCACAAGTTGGGAAATATGATACATTGTTTCTGTGGAGAATAGCCTAAGCTTTGGGATGTGTCATTTGTTCAAGCCGAGTTTGTTTACAATAGTGTGGTTCATAGTTCAATGGGGTTTTCACCATTTGAGGTTGTTTACAAGACTTCAACAAGACAAGTGATGGATTTGGTTGATTTACCGGGAAAGAAGAATGTTCAAGCAAACAATATAGTGGAAGAGGTTCAAGCTACGCATGACGTTGTTTGAGCTAAGATTGTTGAATCAAATGCTAAGTACAAGGCTGTTGCGGATAAGTATCGTTGAGTCAAGTTGTTCACGGAGATGACAAGGTGATAGTGTTTCTTCGAAAAAAGTGTTTTCCGATTGGTACTTATAGCAAGATCCAACAAAAGAAGTACCGTCCTTATGAGATTCTTAGAAAGATCAATGATATCGTTGATTTTCCAAATACCATGAGTATTTCAAAGACTTTCGATGTTTCTGATATTTACGAGTTTCACCCCAAGGATGAAAGTATAGATGAGAACTTGTTAGCCTTAAAAGTGACGACATTACAGGATTGGGTTAGAAACTAGGTTTTAGCTTCCCCGGTCAGGGATAATGGAAACATCATGAGCCGGACGGCTTCATTTTCGGTTTCTCCGTATCTAAACATTTCAAAAATTCCAAGGAACTCGTGGATGTGTTTATGAGGGTCGGTTTTGTTTCTACCATCGAACTGATTGCCTTTGACAAGGGTCAGATGGTTTCCTTTTATGGCAAATTCATTGGCAGTGTCAGGTAAAGTTATTGCAGGTACAGGAGTAGAAGCAATGGTTCGCTCATTGGCCCACATTGGTTCATTGTCGGTTTCATCCATTGGATCGTGAAGTCTGATGAAATTGATAAAGAATCGATAAAGAGAGAGATCGCCAATGAATGGAACTATCTCTTTAGGTGTTTCGGGTCTTAAGTCTTTTTGTGAGAATGGGACTCATTTGTTACATCTACGTCTTCGGTTTATGGTACATTCGGGTTCGGATAAAGGACTAGCAAGCTCTGCATTGGAAGATCATGTGACCATCCAATACTGGACTTCTAACGGTTTGGGAAACATGAAATTCAATTCGGATGAATTAATTTCCATCTTCAGAGGTGATAAGTACGGCGTACTCTGATGAAAAGTATGACGCACTTCTGGGAATTTTTGTTTTTACGAGGTAAGAGTTTGAAAAGTTTTGTGTTAGTTGAAAAGCGGCGGTTTTTCAGGACAGAACAGATGATATTCAAATTATAAACACAGAAATGCAAGCTAAATTTAACTATTATGATCAAACAACTAATAAAAGAACAATTGCTAGTCCCCGGCAGCGGCACCAAAAACTTTGATGTGTCTCGAAAGCTTTAAATTTATAATGACTAATTTTACCGATTCTTTTAGTTCAAAATACATGGGTAAAAGTATAACCCTCGTTTATAGTAATGAGTTTTGGTAAGACCAGGTCGTTCCATAGGGACTGAGATTGTTCTTGTATATCAATTAACTAATCAAGATGAATTTAAAAACCTATGCAAATGTTTGAGATGTAATTCAAGTATAGGACAAATATGATTACTTGGATAGTCTTTATAACTTAATGATGGTCAATGACGATGATATCATAGATGAAGTAAGTTCAACAAATGATTAGTTGTTTTCGTCAAAATAACGTTTCATAAGTTAATAGTGATGATTCTAGACTTATGTCTACTAATCCTTAAACAAGTGATTAACAAGTGTAAGAATTAGTTGTGATGTTCAAAATTTTATTGTTTATATCTTAACAAAAGTTATTTCTCCTTCAATTGATCAACATACATAGACATATATTGAAAATCATATAATACCACTTGAATCTTTCAACCTTTTCCAATTAGCAAATATAATCAGAAGAGATAAACAATGGGAGATAAGTTTAGAACACAGCAAGGTCTTAACAAGAGATCATAACCACAACCAATCACTTTATTATATTAACATATCCAAGCAACCATAAGGAGTTTAGCCTAACATGGCTTTAGTAAACAAGCTTACAGTGGTAATTTCGTATGAAATGATAAACATACTTCTGAATTAATGTAATGAAGACGCTACCGTCACTAGCGATCACCACAATAATATCGAGAGAGTATTCCAACGTTTTTAGGAACTTCGACTTCACTTTATCACTCCAATGATTGTAATTCGAGAGAGAGCAACTATCATAGCCTTGTTTGTTGTTGGGATGAGAGGTGTGTGTAAATGAGACAGATTGAGGCTCTATTTATAGGCTTGGAGTGATTGGCCAGACACTGAAGTACGCCGCTCTTGGATAAAGATTGGCGGGCTTCACACGAAATGCCGGCGATCTCAGAGATTGACACCGGCAGGCTTCAATAGTTTTCTTGGCGCCAAAGGGTCATTAATTGAACTGAAGGCCGTCACATATTTAGGATAAGATCGTTGTACTTTACTTGACTGACTTAGATTTGTATAGGACTTCATATGCCCCCATAACCGGCGCACATTAGACATAAGATCGGCACTCTTTATACATAGATTGGAGATGTAATGCTTCAACATAGAATTATCTTGGATGTGAACACTTATTCTTGATTCTTGAAGTTCTTTGTCTATTGGACCTGAAATGTATTTTCATGCAATTAAGTATCGAAAGTCCTTATAAATCATTGAGAAACTAACAAATAACGCTATATAAAATATGTATAATTCGAGCGTCATCAAGATTCTACTTAACTTGGGGATCATTTATTTCACTTATAACGCACAATGGACCTCATAATTAGAATTGGAGCCTTTTATTGAGATTTGAGAACATAGTAGGCTTGGAATCAATTAAGATCTTTAATTTAGTCTCCAGAAATACCCAAAACTCGCACGAAATGCCAATCCGATTAATCACCGATTAATTCGGCCTAGACCGATTAATCCCTACAAGGTGATCGACCGCCCGACTACCAATTCACGATTTTTGCAACCTTGATTGTATACGAGACAAAGTTGTATTATGCTGTGCCTATAAATACCCCTATAGTCTCTCCTAGAGAGGTGTGCTTGAGTTAGATTTGTTAATAGTAATAAAACTCTTCCTTTTTCTGTGACTGTCTATCTACATTTTCCCTCTCTAGAACCAACCATGTTTTACCAATTTCTAAGACCTCCGGAACATAAATGTCAAATAGTATTCCAATCCTAACATTTGGTATCAAGAGGTGATTTAAGGAATGTTTGTTTTCGAAATTTGTTGTTTTAAAAGTTAATGAGTTCGTCCTTGTTTAGTCATGTTTTTTTCCTTGTTCTTGCACTTCATACATCATAACCAGATGTTTGTGTTGTTTCTATTATGCTTTTGAACATTTGTGTGCAAAAAACCCATAATAATCGTGACTCCTCTCAAACTAACCAGTTAACCAGGAGTGGTCAACAAGTCAAATCTGAGAGAGGAGAGATCAATTTAGGAGCACAGTGTATTCACGGGTCGTTATGTCCTAACGAGGTTGAAATTGTATTTTGGAAACGCTCTGGGAATGAGTGATTTGGGAATAGTAACCTGATAATGATTTGGATTTGTTACACTAATCAGATAATAATGAAAATAACACAGATGAGCAATATTAACAATTATTGAAAACCAGATAAACCTAAAACGTATTTAAATGCAAATGCGTACTGAAAAAGTGGGAATTGAACAAAAACAAACTACAGGGGGTGAAAATGACTTTTTTTACAAATTTAATATTAAAAGAAAATGTTATAAAAAAGAAAAATATTTTTTTGATTATTTTATTATTTAATATTAATTAAAAACTATTTAATACTTATAATAACTATTTAAGTTAAACTAAATATAATATAATAATAAATAAAACTAAGAAAATGAAAATTTATTTTTAAAAACTCTGAAATAACTTAAAAATATTATAAAAACTAACAATATGTATTTTTGTCTTTTTATGATTTTAATATTAATTAATTACTAATTATATTAATTAAACTAATTAAATTATTTTAAATTACTAATAATACTAAAAGTGACTTAGAAAATTAGGAAATATTTTATAAAACTAATTAACTAATACAGGAACCCTAAAAAAAATATAAAAAGTTTATAAAAATATTATTACACTATTTTATTAATTATTTACTTAATTACTAATTAAGAACTATTTAAACTAATTTAATTAAGATAAACAGCAAATGAACAGTAATAATTATGAAAATATTTTCTAAAAATACTAGGAAAAATATAAAAATAAACCAGAGATTAAAAATAAACAGAAATGGATTTTCTTTTTGATTTTTTAATTAAAACTATTTTAACTATTATTAATTATTGTAAATACTAAATGAAAAGATAAAAATCCAAGAAAATTACTGGAAATATTAAAAGATGTAAGGAAATTATGAAAAATATAAAAATGAAAATTGCTTTTTGAAAAAGCTGAGCAATAAGCCAAATGGCTTAAATAGAAGCTATCACTTTTGTAAAAGTGATGATTTTTGGAGTTTTATTTTTGAAAACTGTTTATACACTAAAAATATGTGACTTTTACAAAAACAAATTTTATAAAACTCAAAATTGAGCTGTATGCAACTTAAAAGAACTTGACAGATTATTTTTTTGGATTTTTAAATAAGGAAAAGCTCTAAATAAGCTATAAGCTGAGAACCATGGATGATTTTGAAAACAAATAAGTTAAATAAACTGGAAAGAAGCTAAAATATGCAAGGAAACACACTGAGTGAGCCACAATAAGCAAATAAGCACTACAAAAAACACAGATCCACAGAGGTCTGCAAGCTTTTATAAGCTGAGATTAAACTAGGGGCAAGGGTTCCAAAGCCCAAAATAAGCTTGGAACCAACAAGCCAGCCAGGTGAGCTTTTGATAGAACCAAAAATCACCCTGTTGGGCCCACTGATGAAGCCTGTGGGTCCCTTGGAAGTTGGGTGAGTTACACTGATGAGGCAGTGTATTAGGTAAGATGGGACAAAGAAAAAGCTGCTATTCAGCTTAGAGCAAAAGCCCCCAAGCTCAAAATGAGCACTGGAGTAAAAAGTGGGCCTGATGAGCTTCTCAAAAACCCAAGAGTTGAGTCTTGGGCTCCACAAATAAGCTCTAGGAGAGCTTATGAACTTGGAATCAACACCCTGGAGCAGGGGAGTTTATGGTCAAACAGGTAACTTTAAGGCCAAATGATGCGTGGTTTTGTAACCTTACAACAGGTTTTACCTCTCGAGGGATCTCAAGAGGCTTACAACCCCACCAGGCAGTGTATTTGACCGATGTAGTATAGGATAGTGGTAAGTATGGGGGATTGATCGTTCTCTCACAGGGAATAGTGTTCGTTAGGATAGAAAAGCTAATCTAATAGGTCTAAAGGTAGAAGGAAGATTCTTTTTGTATTTTTATATTTTTTAGAAAGCAAGTAAAATCTCGGTTTTTAGAGGAAGGGCGGAATTAGTTGCTAGTCAACTAACCCAAGTTTACTACTTTTGCAAATTAAAATAAATAAATATCTAAACTATTGTGGTTGTGAAAACAATATGGAGAAAATTATGTTTACTTAGATTTCATTACTCCCTAACTATCTTTTACCGGTTAATTGATATGTATGTTACTTGTGTGGATGAAGGGTGTATTCCTAATAACTCATGGAGTGACATACATATCTCTCCAATTCTATGAGCTCTTATCTCGCCCTATGCCATGCACGGCACAACCATAGGGGTTGTAAACAGTGGCTCATGCGTTAAATACTACCTTAATAGCCTAGTATGCCTCGACTACATGTTTCCCAAGACGTTCAAGCACGTTACCATAAAGGAGGTTGGCCAGTTTTCTTGAGCCTAACATCGATGAAACAACATCCCAACAAACACAACACACACAATTAACACAATAATCAAATATTTGTGTTCATTAGATCTAAGAAACCTAGGAAAATTTAGCTACTCATGTAATTGAAAGATAAGCAAGGATAGATAGACAACCAACACACTAGACATATTGATTAATTAAAGTGAAGACTTATCTTAATTAAGGCACTAGGGTCCAAGGTTGGAAACCCTAAAAGTCACAGAAGCAAATGTCCGTCTTAGGTTTGCCCTAAAAGTTCTCCACCAGAAGTTCCACACATGTGAAAATTTGAAATATATATGAAAATAAGTTCGGAAGGCATCACTTATAGGCCTGACGCCGCAGCTCGCGCCATTAGGGTTCTCGGAGGCCTAGATCCAGTTGGGACGTGGTCAGCTTGTAAAAACTCTCTGGGCCGTCTCTCTTTAACTTAACACGTGACGGCCTATCAACCTTTTAAACACTGACGCCGTCAGGTGTAAAATTCTTGAAATCTTTCTGCGCCTGTCGTTGATAATTGAATTCCACTCTTTTGTCATCCTTACTGACGGCCGTCACCAATTGTGACTCTGACAGCCGTCAGGTGTAATTTCCAGCTTCTTTGAGACTTTTCGTTTTCTTCACCTTTTATGCCCAAACGTCAAAGTGCATGTTTTCTTTTCCAGAATTCCTCTCAAGAAGCTAAAATGAGAAAGGAACGATTTAGGGCAATATTTGATCACATTATAACGAATTAGGGGGCTTAAATGACCCCCCTAAAAGGTAACACTTTTCGTCTCATCCACAAAATCTAGATAGCAAATGAGGTCTAAACTAAAGGATTCTTTTCTTGGATTCTTACACATACCCACCAAGAACCAAATAAAAGGTTCAGTTCA
>LBNU01021778.1:110418-120915 GCA_014162995.1 Artemisia annua
ATTTTTGCCAAAGTTTCATAATACAAGGACCATAATTGTTAATTTCCAAAAGATTTTAATCCCAGGGGCTATTTTGACAACTTTGCAAAGTTCAGGGACTAAACTTGTAAACTTTTGAAAATTTTCATCAAAGGACTAATTATGACAACTTGTGATTTTCAAAAGACTTTGGTTGACTTTTCTTCCAAAATTAATCCTCAGGGACTAGATTTGACAAGTTTTGAAAGTTGAGGGACTGAAAGTGCCAATTATGCAAACTCTGTTTGTTTTTCATTTGTTTTCAAACATTTTGCATCTAAAACATATAAAACACAACCCTGGGATATTTTCAGTATTTTGATGCTTATTTGGGTGTTTTGGCAGTTCAGATACGACAAAAATGATGAGTATTTACACACTCATCAAATCGTTACTTTTATCCATTTTTAACGAGTTCTTAAAACTGTCAAAAAACTCGCGTCTTTTTCATCATTTTTAACAAGTTCTTATAGATTAAACCACGAAAGCAGACATTTTGTAGTTTAGATTTAGAACTTTGTTGTGCAAAAATATTCGAAAAACCGTTGCTTTTTACATTTTTAAGTTACTTTTTGCATTTTTCAGTTCTACATGAAAATCATCAAAAACTCAACATTTTTACATGTTATATCTTGAAAGTAGACATTTTTAAGATAATATACATGTTCTAGTGTTGGATTTTGCAAACAATTCGGGCAAAAACGTCCAAAATCGAGTCTTTAATCACATTTTGAAAGTTATGTTTGGTTCAGTTTTTAATGACTTTGGAGAGGACATTAGGAACTCGCTAGTTTCAAAACCATAAATTAACTAGTTATGAAACCCTAAATTAACGATTTGGCTACATGACAAAAATGAAACCCTCTTTTTAACGAGTTGTTTAACAAGTTAATTTTAGCGAGTTAAGTTTAACTAGTTGGTTGCCGAGTTTCTACAATTAACGAGTTAGGGTGTGACTTGGTTTAACAAGTTAGGGCATAACTAACGTTAACGAGTTTGCATTTAACAAGTTAGGGCAATGATGAGTTATGGAGTTCAACTTTGTGATTACCGAGTTTGTCCAAAGATACCCTAATACCTACAAACCCCTAATTTTAAACCCTAATTTATCCAACTCAATCACAACTTAAACACAATCATTACAACAACAATTCAAAAACACGATCACTTCTAAATTATCTAAAAAATTCATTATCATTTCACAAAAACACAATCATCATGGCATCTCAAAGAGAGGTTGTCAATGCCGGTTCAGAAAATCATCCTCCAATGCTTTACCAAGGTGGTCATATCTCATGGTCAGGTCGTATGAGAAGTTTCATTGAGGACGAAGAGGACGGACATTTGATTCTCGAAGCAATTAATAAGGGTCCATATGAGTTCAAAATGATGGATATTCCGGAAAATGATGGGACTCCTGCTCAATCTATACTACAAAAAGTCAAAGATCTCAGTGATAAAGAACTTACATTATATCGGGCTGATAGAAAAGCTAGAAACGTCATCTTGCAAGGCTTACGTGCTGATGTGTATAACTCTGTGGAACTCATTCTTGGTGTGTTAAATTTACTAGTTCTCACCATATTCTCTCCTTTTACCTACTTTTGTTTCTCTCTCTACAATTCTTTCTTTCTCTCTCTAAATTCTCGCTTCTAAGATATAAACATGTGAAAAAAAAACCCTAACTTTTCCTCTCTATTGGCGATTTTCCTAAACCCTTACTAATCTTAATCATTTTTTCAATTTTCCGCCAGAATCTTATGTTCTTTATCACTTGTTCTTTGGATTATTGTTTAATCATTCTTAAGGGTTTGCTAAATCGTTTTTTTCCCTTTTCCAACCGGCTTAAGGGATTTGTGATCGCTGCTCAATTTCTTTGATCCTAAGTCGGTTTATTACATATATAATCTTCATTGAATCGATTGTATTATTATTAGGTTGATTATTATGGGAGCAGGTTAGTGATTTGGGCGTTTATTATCAAAACCCTAAGCGATTAGGGTTTTAAAAATTCCTCTTGTTTGCATGTGTGCTGTTTGGTCTGGATTTGTGGTGGTGTTCGCTTGAAATCCTAACTGTTTAGTTAGGGTTTTCCAATATTGGTCGATTTTAATTATTCGCTGTTGGTCTAGGGTATTGAGAGATGAATAAGGGATTTTTTTAACAACTTGAATGCTTCTAAAGGTGTTTAAGCGTCTGATGGTAACGTTAGGGCTGATGTTGGGAGAAGTGCAAATGTTGATGATAATGTAAATATTGAAGAATTGAATGCTACTGTTGATTTGTCGAAGTTGACTATGAGAAAACATAAGAAGCCTAAGGATGTTAATCCTAGTTCTAATNGTGTTTAAGCGTCTGATGGTAACGTTAGGGCTGATGTTGGGAGAAGTGCAAATGTTGATGATAATGTAAATATTGAAGAATTGAATGCTACTGTTGATTTGTCGAAGTTGACTATGAGAAAACATAAGAAGCCTAAGGATGTTAATCCTAGTTCTAATCAGCCTATACTTGCATCGTCTGGTCCTATTATTACTGAGTGGAGTGTTGATGATGGAGATATTGAATTATCTACGATTGTGGACAAGAATAATCAAGTGAAGCCGGTTTCACTTGATCCTTTAGTTAATGATCTGAATGGTCCACATGGGGCTTCTAACAAGTTTCATAGTTCTGATAAGGTTGATACGAATACACATGGGGCTGTTGGTATTGAGAAGGTTGGTGTGGATGCTTTGAAAAAACTTTCTACATCGTATGCTAGTGTTACTTCTAATGAACCTAAGAAATACATGTCTAACTTTCGTAGGCTGGAGTGTAGCAAGAAATCAAACGGTGTGGATCTTTCTGTACCTATGAAAGTGGTTGAAGAGGTAAACACTAGGTTTGACAATACTCTGTATGGGTACTTCCTTGGCCAACGACTTGCTTTTCATGTTGTCGATTACTATGTACGCAATGCGTGGGCTAAGTTTGGTATACATAAGGTAATGATGAATGCAAAGGGGTTCTTTTTCTTTAAGTTTAACTCGAAGAAAGGTGTTTATGATGTTCTTGAAAACGGTCCTTGGTTAATTAGAAATGTACCTATTATTCTTAAACCATGGACACTGAACACCAACTTGCTTAAAGAGGATTTGACCAACATCCCGGTGTGGGTTAAATTCCATGATGTTCTTCTTGCTATGTTTTCTGATGATGGTCTTAGTCTTCTTGCCACATTGATTCGTACGCCCTTAAGGTTAGATGCTTATACCAGCCAAATGTGCAAGGAATCATGGAGCCGTAGTAGTTTTGCTAGATGCATGATTGAAGTGAAGTCGGATCAGGTGCTTTGGGATATCCTCACTGTTGAGATACCTTTACTTGATGGTTCGGGTTCGACTATTGAGAAGATACGGGTTGAATACGAGTGGAAACCACCTCGTTGTGATAAGTGTAAGATCTTTGGTCATAATCTGATTGATTGTCCTAAAGTTGTTCTACCTTCTGTTCAGCCTACTAAGCCTGTTAATGATGGTTTCAAGACGGTCAATAACAAGAAGAAAGGAAAGCAAGGTGGTTCTACAACTACGGGTCAATGAGGGTTTACTAAACCTGTTGTGGGTAAGCAATTTCAGTATCAACCAAAAAAGACTCCTCCTGAACATAAGAAAGTGGATGGCACTAAGAAGAAGACTTCGGATGTGGCTAGTTCGAGTAGAACGAAGATTTCTACATCTAACCAGTTTGATGCTCTTAACATGGATGATACGGATGCTTTTGGTATTCCTACTAATGACACCAACAAGGATGTGGATTCTAGTCGTACAATGGAAGTTAATGAGGATAAGTTTACTAAGACATGTAATGCATCACAAGAACCCCTTGTGAGTGATTTGAAAGAGAAGAAGTAGGTTGTGGCTCCTATAATTAGTGATTCTTCTACTCCGCCCATCTCTTCTACTAAGAGGGTTAACCCTTTTTCTAAGGTGGGAGAGATCGTGGTTTCTGATTTTGAAGATGAGGTGGTTCTTAACACATTTGATGAGTCTGCTAATCTATTCGGTGGTGGACAAGAGTATGAAGAAGATTATGATGACTATGACTACGATGACTATGCAAGGCAAGTTTATGATCTTCCAGGGAATTTGGATGCTTTTAATGCCATGTACGGCACAAAGCTTCAAGGTCTTAGGAAGTAGTCTTATTTTGATATGTCTTATGTTATCATTTGAGTAGTGGTTTGTTTTCTTGTCTAGAAATAGGAAGTATCTTGTTATGTAAGCTTTCGCCTATGTAACGGGCTGAGATATAGGATTCACCCATATCCATTGTACTTAAATACTTTTTGGAGTAATATATTTACCGGGTCGTTGACCTTTTACCCAAAAAAGATTCTCGCTTCTAAGATCATCATNGGAAGTATCTTGTTATGTAAGCTTTCGCCTATGTAACGGGCTGAGATATAGGATTCACCCATATCCATTGTACTTAAATACTTTTTGGAGTAATATATTTACCGGGTCGTTGACCTTTTACCCAAAAAAGATTCTCGCTTCTAAGATCATCATGTGTGTGAAATGATACTTATTGAAACCTACATAACTTGAGGACGAGTTCTTCTAAAGTGGGTGAAAAGGGGGGCGGGGGGGATGATGAGGACAAGATCGAGGAGTTAACGAAAGAGTATATGGAACACTTAGGGCTTGTTTGTTAAAATTTTCTATTAAGTCGTGTTTAATTAACGGACGACTTAATGCAGACACCCTCAGTTTTATTACTTAATATTTTCAGTTATCTTTCTCTATTAAGTCACAAACAAACAGTTTTCATATGACTTAATAAATTTAGTTTTTTTCATATTAAGTCAACTAAGTCGAATTCAAACACCACCTTAGAGCATGACAAGAGAAGTCAAAACACGAAAACGTAGTTGGTTTTCATTACGGCGTAAAGGCAATGCCTTGTCTACGCTGTAGAAGCTACGTCTTTATTTTAGTTGTTTTCTTAACCTCTTTTCGCCGCAGGAGGAAACCCCTCTCTATCTCAGATATAGGAGAATAGCTTAGAAAGTTTTCCCTGAGATTTGACCCACGCTGTAGAAGGGTCGATAACTAAAAGTTTCATTATAGTCTAAGTCGCATTATATTTTCTTTAGGTTTCTTATTCTCAATTAAAGTATTGACTTTTAGTCTATAACCTTTTTGATTTGTTTAAACCGTGTTACGGTTTTGTTTACGCTTCCGTTCTGCGTGAGTATCCTTCTTGGTCTAACTTTAAAATGAATTAACTTATAACTATCTTTATATGAAATTCTGAAGAACAGTTCTAACATTTTTGTGTGGTCTACTGAATAATCTACTGAATTAACTTATAACTATCTTTATAAGTTTAGAATAATCTACTGAATCCAAAACTCCCATTGACTTTACCTCCTCACTTTTCATATTGTGGACTTTTCTTTCAGTCATTGGGTAACTTTATATGTTCATATTTCTCAAGTATATTGTGAAAATTAAAGTCAAATATTAAGAAAATGACATATAATTACTCACCGAAAATTAAAGTCAAATATTAAGAAAATGACATATAATTACTCACCGAAAATTTTTGTGTCTCAATAGCATCTAATGTTGTATGAGAAGCTCACAAATCAACTAATTGTGATTTCAAGTCTGCATAAAATATGTGAGTTAAATTTGTTGTATATATATTATGAGATAGTTAATTACATTTGTCATTACTCGCAAGCCTCGGGTGTAGACAAGCCAAGACTCAAGTCACTTGTTTACGAGTAAGCATACATTTGTGAGGGGGCGTTTGATTTGTTAACGGGAATCACTATGGGTATGGAATCACTATTGGTTTGTAAACCTACCATGCTTGATGGGTATGAGATAAGCCTAGTTTTATGGGTTTCATACCCATATCTCAAAATAAGACTCACCAACCAAAATTTATTGGGAATGAAATCTATTCCTTCATTCCCATTCACATAAACGCACCCTAATTTGAATGAACCATTTTCACGAGTAACCATACAACAGTGAAGGTTCCTCGATTAGGCCAAATTCAACGTAGACCCAGTTCCACATCTACACATATTTGATCATTAGGGTGATGGCAGTCATGATCTCATACCTCAACAATACCTCACCACTCACCAATAATATCATTCCACCTCATCCCATACCCCACCATACTTTTTTAGTAGCAACAATGATCCCATACCTCACCTAATTTTATTTTTTTATTTTTTATATTCATAAATTATATTAAACAATTTAATAAAAACATAATATTTCATTAATAATTCAAAGAAATTACATAATACTTTAAAAAAAAAACAAACTAGTCATCGAGGTATGGTAAGTCTTGAGCCTCTACGTGCTCCGTAAGATCATATCGGAGACGGTAATGGATGTCTTCATCGAGTAACTCCGGTAGTACACTATCGTCATAAACTGGCGCGACCGGCTGATCCATTATATGAACCGGTGATATTGCCACCTAGTCGACTTTTAAAATCATATTGTGAAATATGATACACGTATAAACGAGTTGTCGAATCTTTTCGACCATCATAACCCGGAGAGGACGATTGAGAATCATCCATTTTGTCTTAAGATGACCAAAAGCTCGCTCGACATCTTTTCTTGCAGACTCTTGTAGCTTCTTGAATCTCTTTTCCTTCGGGTCAGTGGGATACTTATATGCTTTAACAAACGTTGAATACGTAGGATAGATTCCATCGGTAAGATAATATTCACGTTTGTAAAGCCGTCCATTTACATGAAATGAACTGTTTGGCGCCGTTCCATTTCGCCTCGTAAGATACAATGGAGACTGATTCAAAACATTGATATCGTTGTTTGCACCGGGAGGACCAAAAAACGAATGCCAAATCCACAAATCGTTTGAAGCGACAACTTCAAGNATTTTTGTGTCTCAATAGCATCTAATGTTGTATGAGAAGCTCACAAATCAACTAATTGTGATTTTAAGTCTGCATAAAATATGTGAGTTAAATTTGTTGTATATAAATCAACTAATTGTGATTTTAAGTCTGCATAAAATATGTGAGTTAAATTTGTTGTATATATATTATGAGATAGTTAATTACATTTGTCATTACTCGCAAGCCTCGGGTGTAGACAAGCCAAGACTCAAGTCACTTGTTTACGAGTAAGCATACCTTTGTGAGGGGGCGTTTGATTTGTTAACGGGAATCACTATGGGTATGGGAATCACTATTGGTTTGTAAACCTACCATGCTTGATGGGTATGAGATAAGCCTAGTTTTATGGGTTTCATACCCATATCTCAAAATAAGACTCACCAACCAAAATTTATTGGGAATGAAATCTATTCCTTCATTCCCATTCACATAAAAGCACCCTAATTTGAATGAACCATTTTCACGAGTAACCATACAACAGTGAAGGTTCCTCGATTAGGCCAAATTCAACGTAGACCCAGTTCCACATCTACACATATTTGATCATTAGGGTGATGGCAGTCATGATCTCATATCTCAATAATACCTCACCACCCACCAATAATATCATTCCACCTCATCCCATACGCCACCATACTTTTTTAGTGGCAACAATGATCCCATACCTCACCTAATTTTATTTTTTTATTTTTTATATTCATAAATTATATTAAACAATTTAATAAAAACATAATATTTCATTAATAATTAAAAGAAATTACATAATACTTAAAAAAAATAAATAAATAAAAAATAAATAAAAAAATAGTCATCGAGGTATGGCAAGTCTTGAGCCTCTACGTGCTCCGTAAGATCTTATCGGAGACGGTAATGGATATCTTCATCGAGTAACTCCGGTAGTACACTATCGTCATAAACTGGCGCGACCGGCTGATCCATTATATGAACCGGTGATATTGCCACCTAGTCGACTTTTAAAATCATATTGTGAAATATGATACACGTATAAACGAGTTGTCAAATCTTTTCGACCGTCATAACCCGGAGAGGACGATTGAGAATCATCCATTTTGCCTTAAGATGACCAAAAGCTCGCTCGACATCTTTTCTTGCAGACTCTTGTAGCTTCTTGAATCTCTTTTCCTTCGGGTCAGTGGGATACTTATATGCTTTAACAAACGTTGAATACGTAGGATAGATTCCATCGGTAAGATAATATCCACGTTTGTAAAGCCGTCCATTTACATGAAATGAACTGTTTGGCGCCGTTCCATTTCGCCTCGTAAGATACAATGGAGACAGATACAATGGAGACTGATTCAAAACATTGATATCGTTGTTTGCACCGGGAGGACCAAAAAACGAATGCCAAATCCACAAATCGTTTGAAGCGACAACTTCAAGCATAATAGTAGGGTATTGATGATCACCTCGCTTATATTGTCCTTTAAAATGTCTAGGACAATTACGCCAAACGAAATGTGTACAATCAATGCTACCAAGCATTCCAGGAATGTGATGTTTTTCTTCATGTGCCTCGAATAAGTGTGCAACGTCAAGGGATGTCGGCCTACGTAAGAACTCTCGACCATATAATTCAATAATCGCATGGCAAAAATGATCAAGGCATTCTCCTATAAAAAAAATATATAACGAAAACTTAAATATAACGATAACTTTTAAAATAAATATAACGACAAATTTTAAAAAATAAATATAACGATAACTTTTAAAAAATAATATAACGACAAGTTTTTAAATAAAAATAAATAACAAAACTTAAAAAAAATAATAACGAGAACTTTAAAAAAAATTATAACTTGATGTTCTTCGGGCCATGTTTAAATAGTCATCAAACCTATCCGGAGGTTCACCCGTTGAGAGTTGCCGAATGGCCGACGTGCATTTTTGTAACGCCGTGAAACTTTTTTTCCCCTCGCGTCATGGCCCTCTTGAAACCATACGAATCTCGCTTCAACATCACTAACAATTCTTAAAAACAAGCTTTTATTCATACGAAACCTATCACGAAAAACATGGTCGGGAAACTTTGGTCGTTCCACGAAATAGTCATTCATTAGAGTTTGTAAAGCTTTTTCACGAAAACGGGTTACAGACTCCCGAGTTTCGGTAGAGCTTGTCGTGTCTTCAATGGAATCGTACACGGCTAAAAAGGTTGATAGGGTACTACCGGATAACCATAGTTCGAAAGAGTCGTCGGGAATAAATAACTCGTCGGATGAAGAAGAAGAGGATGAAACCATTGTAAAAATATGTGAATTGTTTGTGTTGAATTTGATTGAAAGTGATTTTTTAAATATGTTTTCGTCTAGTATATATAGAAGGATTTTTTTTTTTTTTTTTTTTTTTTTTTTTTTTTTTTTTTTTTNCTTCATACCGCAGGCAAACCGCAAGGGTGGCGGCGGTGTTGCCGTGCGATTTGGTGTGATGCCGAGCTCAAACCGAAGCCACTGCCACTACGCTTAGGAATTTACTAACTAGTCTCGGAATTAGTGTACCCAAAAGTATTGGTCAATTTCCAATATGGCCTGAAGATGGCTCAGGTTAAAAAAGGTTCAATATGCTGATGTAAATTGGCTTAGAGGATCACAAACACTAAAATTTGTTAAAACTCGATTTAGGATATAAGAAAAAACTCGGGTGAATATGCAAAGTTCATAAACACGTTACAATATGAAAAAGGGCAAAATTTCCAAACTGCCAAAATGCACATGCGAATAATTAAGTGGTATTTAGATCGCTTATTGGGTCGCGTGGGCCATAATGATGGTAACATTTATACGTCTTCGTATGCACGCCCCCTTTATTAAATAAACATCTGTCAACATACAAATTTGGTTCCATCATCATTTAGGACTCATGTCTGTTTGGTCTATATTGATGACAAAAAATAAATGAATACGTGTAGACATCGACAAATTCAAACGTTAGAAACTAACAAATATACTTGTTATGTATTATTCACGGGATCCACGTAATGAGAAGGTGGGATGTTGCCCCTTACGAAAACGATTTTGCTTATAATCAACATATGTTTTTTGAAAACAAGAAACAAAATCAGCATGTGGTATTGTCAAGCTTACTATTTTAGTTTGTCCAAAATAAATATTGTTTTTAAAGAATTGCAACCAATCAAAACAATTTTACAATACACGATATGGCAAAAGTTCAATATAGATCTCATATTTGTCATAGATCTAATGAACCAATCTTAACCATTCATTTTTTTTATCAAAACAAAAAAAATAAACTTTCACCCTTTTTTTAAAAGTTAAATATATCGCAAACCGTTTATCGTTACGCGAAAAAAATCATACCATCGCGACGAGAATTAAATTATCTTTCTATAAATATGCACTTATATATACTTTCGACGAAATTTTTTTTTCAACATTTCCGCTCAGAAAAATCACACGTGATTCGTAAAAATCACATGTGATTTTTAAAAATCACATGTGATTTGATTTTTACAAATCACATGTGATTTTTACAAATCACATGTGATTTTTACAAATCAC
>LBNU01021778.1:129116-139542 GCA_014162995.1 Artemisia annua
ATGTTGGATATGTACGACTTCAACAACGATATTTGGTTATGCCATTCCTTTGGCGGTAAATGCTACAATATCACAGCATATGTAAGTCAGAAGCTAGTTCAAACAAAATCCAAAAGGATTTTGCAATTTTGTAATGTATGATCCATATCATTTAATAATTCGTGTTTTGGATTTGTAGCAACCAGCTATTAATGTGCTACGCGAGATTCAAAAGTTTCTGCAAGCAAATCCATCAGAAATCATCACCATTTTCATTGAGGATTATGTCACATCCTCAAATGGTTTAACAAAGGTTTTTGATGCAGCTGGACTCAGAAAATACATGTTTCCTGTGAGCCGGATGCCTAAAAATGGTGGAGACTGGCCGACTATAACAGACATGGTTAAGCAGAACCAACGGTTAATAGTCTTCACCTCAAAAAAATCAAAAGAGGCATCTGAAGGGATAGCTTATGAGTGGTCATACATTGTGGAAAATCAATGTAAGTTTGGCTCAATTTATGCAAAAATGTTTGGCTTTTTTTTAGCATTTTTAACGCTCTAGATTGAAATCTCAGATGGAAATGAGGGGCAGATTGCTGGTTCTTGTCCAAGTAGGTCTGAATCATCTCCAATGAACACAACATCACGGTCATTGGTTCTTCAAAACTACTTCCCAACTAATCCCAATTTCACTGGAGCTTGTATTGATAATTCTGCTCCTATCATCTCTATGATGAACACGTGCCAGATAGCAGCAGGAAACCGTTGGCCAAATTATATTGCAGTTGACTTTTATCAGGTACAGTGTACATTTTGACTTTTGAGGTCAAACTGGAGTTCGGAGATTCATAGAGTTTCTTTTGATGCAGACGAGTGATGGTGGAGGAGCAGCCGAAGCTGTTGATGAAGCCAATGGTCATTTGACATGTGGATGTCTTAACATTGCTTACTGTGGGGTATGTTTTATTTTGTCAATGGGTTGTTATCATATTTCTGATAGGATAAAAATGTTAAATGAGCAAATGGATGTGCAGGTAAATGGGACATGTAACACACCCGTGCTTTCACCTCCACCACCAGCAGCACAAGTATCACCTAGTGGTTCTGATGGATCGAGCATGGGCTTCTCGATTCATAAGGTGGTTAAACTACACTCGTTTATGGGTACATTTTTGTTCACATGGATCTTGGTATTGTTGTAAGTGATATGTCCCTTAGAGTGCATCTTGCGCCTTAAATACTTGCACACACATGTATATGTCAGTATGCCACCCATTTGTTGCATATGTTGTATCGAGGATACTCTATGAGTTCCTTAGATCGAATACTTCTACGCAGACAAAATCTGTAACTAGTACCAACTGTTGAGGCTCTTAGAAGAATGTGGCGCTGAGTGTTTTTTTCATGACATATTCACTGGTATTGGAATCAAATACCCTAACAATCTAACAGTTGAAAAGTAGTGCGATATTCAAAGTTTCCTGATATCAATAACCATTACAACGGTTGCGCTCGCAATATACGACATATCGTTTCTATCTTGAATCGAAGGTCCAGGTTTATTAAATGAAGTAAAATAAACAAGTTAAACTTGTGAGGTAACTTATTATCACTTATCAGTTTGTTCAACATTATTTCTGTCAAATTTAAAGAACTTGGACATCTAAAACGCAATCATGCACTTGATCACTTGTAAAGGATCTTCCGAATCTGCATAAGATAAGAAAATACAGATAGCAATTATGTGTATATCCCTAAACAGGAATTACTACTAATCAAGAAAAAATTGACCATGTTCCACTGTTAGAGTTTCTTAAACAAACTTCGCTAAATAACAAGAAGGCCCCGTGTCATTTACATGACACGGGCAAAAACTGGAACAGACTTCAATATCTGAAATGTACTGAAATCCATACCGTGGGAAGCTTATTGCGATAAATAACATCCAATCGGGTATCAAGGGTGTTCTCGAAAACAATCTTTCCATCTTGAGAAGCTAGCACGACCCCACCAGAGCTTTCAAATCATGACGTAATAAACGTTATTCAACAAATATGATTCTTGAACATATTCATCTACACTCATGTAGTTTTCAGAAAAGTTGTATCAATTTAAAGTATAACAAAAGAGTAATAATTACCAAGAAGGACGATTAGGGTCTTTGTTACTTGGAGGAGGCGGGAGAAACACATTTCTGTCAATATTGATTTTTGGAGCCGACAATTTTGATTTCGTAACATATGATCTTTTTGCTTCCTCTATAACGGATTCAACAAGCGTAAGGTCAATCTCTCTACACCTAAGCACCACTGATGGTTCATTCAGCTTTAGTAGACTCTGCAAGTTCAAGACAGTTGAATCAAATACTCCAATAGTTAACATTTTAGATGATAAAAACAAAAAGATCTGTAAATGTACCTGAACAACCAAGCTCTGGATAAGATCTTTATACGTTTTTCTGTTACTAGAAACGTTAAGAAGCTCCTTTCTAGCAGCTTCTTTCATGGCAACCACAACGTCGTCTTGTGCTTGAAGAAATGTGATACGTGATGCATTCAATTGCATCGAGTACTCACTGTAAGGAATGCATAATCAAATCTATAAAAACTTGTCACGTTACATAAATGAGATACATGTATTGAAATGATCAAGAAAAATACACAGAAAAAAAGAATACAATAACGGTTAAATGTTGGAATGATAATAAAGGATTTCGACGTACATTTTCTTTTTAACCTCCACTTGTTTTAATTTGCGATCATAATCCTGTTTAATTTTCTTCTTATCCCAGTCAACGATTTGCATTTTCTGAATGTTGAATTCCTGTTAACAACAAAATAGGCATTGTATTAGTTTTTAGATCATTTATTTGAATACACGATTAGCATTGTCTAATACATTATCAGAGATGCATAAACGGGCATGCAACCAAAATGTGACCCCTTTAGATATGATTTCGCAAAAATAAAAAGTAATGACGTTGAAACATAAAACAGGAACCTCTTCGGCAGAGACAGAGATCTCGTTGGCTTTCTCCTCAGCTTCTTGCCGAATGAATGCAACCATTTGTTGTATTTGTCGTGATACATCTCCATCGTTCATCTTTGCGTTTTTTTGGAATAAAATCAGAAAGAAAAATAAACTCAAAAAATGGTAAGCACTTTATATGAATAAAGGTCTTATTTGAATTTAGAATGGAGATGATGATGCCTCTTTTAGACTACAAGAAATTTGGAAACAGTAATGTAAGTGAAATTGTTTTGTTATTATTGTTGTGTTTCTGTTCTATGTTGAGCAAAGTTTTTGGCAAAATAATAGGGCCTAAGATCTGAACTTTTCTATTTGCGGAAGCTTGTTGTATTTGTCCCAACATTATTTGCTTTTGTTTCACTATAATTTATTATCAATGACTTAATATGGACCAATCAATTTAAAGAAGTGTGTTAAGGGTACTTTGTCAAAGTAGAAAGAGTGCTCCGTTCTCGATTCCTTTCTTTTTTCAAAGAAATGAAAGGAAATGATAGGAAACTGGAAATTCTTAAATATGGGTTGATTTGAATGGAAATAAAACTATACACAAACTATTGAGTATATAGTGATCAATAATTCAATATAACCATTAGTATTTACTCATATTAGACTCTCGTGATAAAATGAACATGTTCAAAAAAGCATAAATGTAATTGCTTCTCTTTTCCTTTTTTTTTTTTTTTTTTTTTCCCNTTTTTTTTTTAAGGGAAACCCCTGGTAAAATTGGTAAGTATAAGGTTTTGTCTAAGCGATTGTGTGATGCGGTTTCGTTGAAGTTTAAGACAAATCATTTTGGACCTGATCAGTGCCAAACCACACCGGTACTGAACTGGATTGGACCGAGAATCATTTGTTGCGGTAACTAAAACTGATAACCTGATCAAGTACACAAATTAAGGTTTGGTACGATATTAATTTTCGTGTGGAGTAGTTTCATGAATTTCTGATTTTCGTTCGAGCTTTGAACATTCCTTGATCCTTATGCCGCATAATGGATTCAGACCCAATGGGTTTGATATCCTAACATGTCTTAAAAATTCTAGTTGTTGAGTTATCCAACAATTCTATTACATTTGATGAACAATAACATCAAACCTTGTAAAAGAAACTAAAGCTTAAAAACCAAATGTTCAACAACAACGAGAATAACACCTGATTAAAAAAGTGTTTTTCCACTCACAATCAACGCCCTTGAAGAACATGAAACTAGGATGAACCAAGCTGAGTTCCAAATGGAGGCTCTTGATTAATTGTGCGCGAAAAGTCAAGTATTGATTGCTTGTTCTGGCTCATACATTGAATAGGATGGCCAAGCATCGGGTTCACAAGCCTTTCTTGGTTCGGTGCCATGTTGATGGAATGGTTTCCTTGGTTCACAATGGACGGTCCATGGTTCAGCTGAACACTACCATGTGGTGCATACATAGAGTACAAATTTATCCCATTCCTCATTGTTAACATCTGAAACATTAAATAACATGCATGTTATTGGTTCCCAGTAAATAATAGCTATTCGTCAAATTAAAACAGGTATTCTTTTAGACATGCAAAAACAGATTGGTTCAGGATGGGTTAATCCAACTCTTTAATGTAAGAAATTCATATACAGTATCAAGTATGATTACAGAAACTAATACTAAACTAATCTTAATTTCTTATAACTTAGAGAGGTTTGGAACACTTAAATATGTTATATGGACTTGTAGTCCCGCCTTTCTTTAGCTAAATTTTATAAATAAAGTTGTAAGAAACTGATTGATTGTCACATAATTTCGTTAATATAATATGGCATTTGCAAGAAGAACACCATATATACCTGCACTTGAAGTTGAAGTTGCTTTAGATACTCAATGGCTTCATCAAGCATAGAAGCCTTGTCCGTCTAAAAAAACGAAACAATCAAGACTTACATCAGTGCATACATGTAATAATTTTTTCTGTAGAGCAACAAAATGGTAATAATTGAAATGTATTTGTGTTGTGTTACAGACTTACAGACCTTATTTGAATTAGGGATAAGTTTTTGCAAGTCTTTCATTTTCTCATTTATCCTGCTCCTCCTCCTCTGACCCAAAACATATCCAATTATTATTAGTATCAACATGAGCACAAAATTATAAAATGTACTTAGGTGGCGCAGCAAATTAAGGTAGCTTGTGAGTTGTGACTTAATTTTTTTTTTACCTTTTCGGACATATTATGGACCTCTGCAGCTCGCATTCGCTTTGAAGGGTTACGAGGAGGGTTTGGCTTTCCATCCATTTCTTCCATCAAGTTTTCGAACCCCTCCTACCAAAAACAAAGTAGTACTTGTGACTTGTGAAATTAAATACAAAAATTCTAGACTTAATTTTGAACTTTTTTTAATTTTATTTTTGGACAAACATATCATTTCATCTAACTTTAAAAACCTTACTATAACATAATATATTGACATGAACCAAAATTGAACGTATGTGTTACATTTCTTTCAAATTTCTTGTTCTGCTAATTTATATCGAGTATTCATTATACGACGATGACCTCAAACCATGTAGATTAGTCACCAAATAGTGTGGCTCGTTGAATATGTCACTTGGTGACATATTAAGGGTTATGTCCCAAATTTGGCTAGCTAGTCATTTTACTATTTAATCAGTCACATGTTTAATTACCCCCGTTTTTCATTAGTAGAGTAACTGAAGACTACGTACTCAGCCTTTTCCTCCAAATCCCCCATTATTGAAAGTATTAGTAATGAATTAACTTGTGTATATAAGAAAACCAATCAATAAAAACACGTCCAGATGTACGGGCGGATAACGTACTATATATTAAAAATCTCTAACATTAAACTTTACGTACAACACTCTATATCTATTTTTTGATATCATTTTGTATATCTATACGTATATTTTCGTAAGTTTCACCTATTTTTTTTTTTTTTTTTGAACAGATTTTCTTTTACTATTATAAACTCAACTTTTGAATTTTGACTTTGTAATTTTATTCACGTAACTATTTTACTTTTTGCTACTAACAGAGTTGTTCAAACAAGTAGGGTTAAAATAGTCACAAACTACAACAAAATACAAATGTCAAAAATTCAAAAGTAGTTATTAATTGACGACGACGACAACAAAACAACAACAACAAAAAAAAAAAAAAAAAAAAAAAAAAAAAAAAACCCCGAAAAAGTAGCAAGATAACAAACACAAAATAAGGGAATGTATAAAAGAATACCTGGCTTTCACAATCATATTCATCAGAATGATCATAATCAATAGCACCCACATTCACCGCTACATTAGCCACATCGGCAGAATGCGTCTGTTGTTGTTGTTTTGTCAGCAACGAAGACGAGGAAGAAGAAGAAGAAGATTTAGAAAGTATTTGACGTAGGAGAACCGAAATATCGTCACTGGGCTCATGCGACATAGGAGAATATGAAGAAGAACAAATATTATCAAACATGTATGCCATTGTTTCAGACCTCACATACGCATTTAATTAACTTAAACTAGAATATAGGAAATACAGCAATACCCTTTTGTATGTAAATTTGATGTACATTCATTACTACTAGTCTACAACCACAGGTCTATAGTACTTTGTGTATGTAGTGTATAAGTAGGTGGGGAGAAAAGAAAAGGGTTGTAAGGAATCGAATAAAAGAGTCATGGGCAACGTCTTAAATACTTGCCAACAATTGTAGTCGTGGTGGGTCAGAATCCTATCGCAACAACGAAAAAGTAAAAACATAGAAAAGGGTTGGTTAATGACCTTACATGTAGCCTTTTTCTTTGGAAAATTCATTTTGGACTTTTGATTAGTTATTACACAATATTTAGCATGCATATAGTTAGACAAAAGTTATGAACACGATAGTAATTTATGACTTTACGTATCGGAATTTTGGAAGGACGCTACAGAAGGATCTCGACGTAATAAGTAGATGGAGTAGGCTTTGCGCAGGTAGGCCCACAGTTATAGTTCTATGTTGAAGTAAAAGTTCGTATCTCGTGTGAATCACGTGTAGTTCGGACTACATGAAGCAATGTCACTCGAGCACCTACACGTACAACGAAAAAACACGCGTTAGTTTTGTTATGGTTTATCCCAAAACCGAGTTCATGAGAATAAGTATATGCTGAAAAGCTGGGTAATAAATGACAGAGTAAATGTTAGTGAGTTACGGAGTAGTTAGTTGAGACATAAATGAGGTGGGGGTATTTATAGTACCCCAACCTCGATAGACGTTCTATCTTTGGAAAGAACTCGCCGAGCTATGCCGGCTAGCCTAAATGCTAGGTGTCAGATCATTCAAGGGACACAATCCCGTAAAATCCTGGTTAGGAGACGTAGTCCAGTCCTTACAATGAACTATTGGATAAAAGAAATGTCCGTTCCTTTCTTCTCCGATTCATGTCTTTCGGACGCGTATCCCGATTGTTATTTGGTATAGGTCCTCCGAGACATGCGTCAACATTCTATATAACGCAAATGTCTTAAATAAGGTTGGTTCATTTAGCTCTACAGAAAGCTTGTCTCGTGAGTTTTTCTAAATCTCGTGCTCTGGTCGTTTGCGAAACATTTTTTGATTTATGTATATTTTCTAAACGCCAAAATATAGAAAAACGTATTTATGATGGAATTTTAATAATGCATTCTAAAAGAAAAACCTTATTTAATGTAAAAGATTGTTTACACTTGCGAGCATAATCGAGCTCAATGTCTGAAGCTCGAGCTTGTTTAGTAAACAAGCTTTACGTAGACCTATAGCTTGCCAAGCTAGAGCTTTAGTCGAGCTTTTAGCGAGCTATGCATGAGTAGCTCACGAGCAGCTCAAATCATTTACATCCAAATCTTTGCAGTTATAAATACTTTAGGTAGGATTCCAATTATGTAAAACTTTTCACTTTCGGTCAATAACATGCAAGAGACCATTTATGCTTATAGAATATCTAAGCAAAGAAAATCTTATATAACAAAAGTTATCACACATTGAACTTTGTTTACGGTTATTAGGTCATCTTCGATGATACCTTCCAAAATCTTTAAATTTAGAGGATAAAAAGACATATATGAATATACATTCATCTTTCAAAAAATATTTTTCTCATTGATTTGCACAATTGATCGTACATCCATGCATTATATATTTGTATAGTGTCAACATCCGGTTTGACTTCTTTTCTTTTCTTTTCTCGAAAATTGTATCTTCATTGAAAATCAACAAATGTTGAAAATTATACAATTCATTATTGGGAAAAATCCAAAAAGTACCCAAAGGTACACTCCACCAACCCCTACAACCCAAAATATTTTTTTTCTTCAAATGCCCAGAGGCGGAGGTAGCCCAAAATGTTGGCGTAAGTGTATCTTGACACATGTCCCCTATTGTTAGCCCACCATGTACATCATGGATACATGTACTAACACATTTTTTGGGCGAATAGGCCCACAAACTTGGCGAATTCATGATCTTGTCCTTTCCTAAAAAGTATGGTCTTTATTCTTTTATAGTACATATATCTTGTAATGGTCCCTTATTGTTCTATACTTGGCGACTGTTAGTATGTAGTACATTTACTTTAATAACACTTTATAAAAAAGGGATACATCCTTATTTTTATTTTAAAAAACGTTATACAAAAATTAAAAAACAAACTATAAAAAAATTAAAAAACTACAAAAAATCAAGTTTGAAAAAGAGCATACTACCCTCACACACAACGTTTGAAAAACCAAAAACACAAAAACCTCCAAACTACCCTCAATCCATCGTCCCCTTCCCTGCAGTCATAAACCTAACCCTAACGCAGAATCAAATTTGAAGTATGATTAATTCCCCTCTCCTTGTTACAAAATCAAGATCACAAAATAAACAAACAAACAATATAAATCAATGGATATCAAAGTAGCAAAATAAACAAATACATAACATAAGAATAAATAAAGATAAAGTAATACAAATATATATAATATATAATAAAATAAGAATGTATAAAATAAAATATATAGTATCGAAAATGATAATATATAAAATAATAATACCAATAAATAATAACTGAAACAATATAATAATATATACAATAATATAGCTGAGAAGTAAAGAGTGTCCTTTCCTAGATTTAAAATATGGTGATAATGTGCTAGATGTTTGGGCGTGAAAATTTTGTCTCATAACTGGTTTCATTTTTGGGCTATTGCGAAGAGAATAATAATAGTTCCCTTTTAAGGCTTAGACATAGTCCTTCTATGATGAGATTTGTTTTCAGAATCCAAAACCCGTAAGAAAAGAAATAAAGGGATCAGAGTTAAGGCCCTATGAAGCTGTAAAATGGGATGGTTTAAAACGATGGAGATGCTGTTAGGGGTGTTTGTATTCATGGCAATTGTGTGTTCATATGGTGGAAGGCAGTTCTACATTCATGACACTCTTTTTAAACATGATTGAGATCTTCGATGTTTGATATTGCTAATCCATGGGGTGGATATAATTGGGATACATCTGTATAAAAGGATCGTGACTGTATGTAAAAAGGCATAATGATGCTCTAAGCAAATAAGCGGAAAGAAATTTGGGAAAAGAGGTCACACAAATCGGAGGTTTAGCAAACGGAAGCGGAAAATAAGCCAAAAGGAATCACCAACAAAAGGATGTTTGAAGCAAATAAAGACAACATACAATTTTTAATTCTTTGGTAATGGGCTTCAATAAACTTACTTGGTTACATTCATCATTTCATAATTATTAAGTTTCACTTGGTCACCTTTTTTTTCAAACTACAACTAATTCAATTTGGCCCTACGCATACTTAATTAGTTCATTATTCATCTGTTGTCATAAGCTATTACAAACAGTCCATTTTTAAATTTTTTTTGGTATTACTGTTCTTTTTGATTCTATCATGGTTACTTCAAATTGGTTTCTTTGGTTATTTACAAACCATATATTCGTATTATTGTAATGATCAATTAATTTCCTTTCCATTATCTTATATAATTACATATCATTATTTTATATCATATCATATTTTTTTTACACCAGATCTTTACTAATACAGATATCATCATATTTTACTTATAGCAATAATCACAACACCAATAGCATATTAACAAACTCAATCACTAACACAATTATTTACTTTACATAACTAATTCAAATTTACTTTTAACTATTAAATACCAAACAATTAATATATGCAAAATGTTTTATTGCTAATTGTAACCTTATTGATAATTACTCGAACAAGCCAACATACTCAAACATATTATCACATTTAAATTAATAATACCCCCAAACACCCTTTTACAGCTTTTTCATGAAACACCTACGTCACATACCCTGTTTATATCCAGAACTACATACTATTCAACGACATCACAATTGTAACTCACATCACCTTACTAATATCATAGAAACACAGCT
>LBNU01021779.1:23787-34883 GCA_014162995.1 Artemisia annua
AAAAAGAAGAGAAAGAGAGGTAGGAGGATAAGCATATATCAGATACATCCACATTACTACCATTACTAAGCATCCTTTCATGGTATCACTAAAATAACTGCAAAATAATAGCAACAATCTTAAGCAACTAAAAAATAAGACAAAAATAACCATAGTCAAACATATTATGTAATGCGAATTCGTTATTATAAGGTGGCCATGAATAACTTTATTCACTTAAACGGCCACAAATTTCACCACATTAACACCCCCCTACCTTGAGAGAAAGGATTATCCCTTCTTAATCTCACCCCACCGAGGATTCCATTATCATCCACAACGCGTTTATCCATCATAATGAGCTTTTCAAGCTTATCAATTTTCTTCGACGATAGGGGTACTTGGTTTACCAACCTCAATAGACTACATCAACCTCATTGTCACTATCCAATTTCCATAACATCGATGCTTTGCTCCCCTTGTGTCACCCCAACCTCAGGCCATTTCAGAATTGTCACCTCATCCATAAGGAACCAAATGGATTCTTGTGACGATATCACTTGATCATCCATGAATATACTTATGTAGAAGTATGCACTCACTTTTCGCTTGTTTAATCGGTCTTGCGAGCATGCATTTAGGACCACTAAGCAATTGTTGTTAGTACCATTGACCTTTTGAAGACGACGCTCCTCGGACCCCACTTTCTTTTTCGAAACTGCTGCCACGATAATTCAATTGTGACCTCGGTTTCGAAAAACGAACTCCATCATAACCTTCTTCATGAGTGGGCCCCCTTACCCTTACCTTTCCGATTTGTAGCTTCACAATCCTTCCCTTATCAACATTAGTCTGAATGCTATGTTGTTTAGCATTCTTTAGGGCATGCATCATCAATATGGTCAAATATTTTGCATGAGGCACAACGAGGCGGCTTCCATTCATCATTCAACCATCACGCGCGCCAAAGAATGAACCTAAGCCATTAGAAAATGGAATAGCCACTACCACATGCAATCCATTAACGCGTCAAGAGAGATACTTCAACAAGAGACCGAGCCGTATGAATTTCTGACCCCAAGATTTAACACACATAGTACTAGTATAGGAATTCCAACATAATAGGTCTTGCAAATTATGAGTCGTACAAACTCAATCCAACTTCCGTATAAAGCTAACAATTGGAATCATTATGTAATTCCAACCATACGGGTGCTGAAGTAAACTTCTCCTTAGCAAGCGTAGTATCTCAGGGGAACCACACCATTAAAGGAAAATGAATAGGATCGAACGTAATCAACCATGGCCGACTCTAACACTTTATCCATACCATCCTTATTGGAGAATTGAAAGGAAAGAACCCATTATTTAACATAACACGTTCCAAACCAAATTTAGCCCGACGTATTCTTCACATAATTCTCCAAATGGGGAAAGCAAGCTGGTTTCCAAAAAATACCATATAGTGGTATTAACAAACCCTCGCTGAACATCATAATATTCTTTCAGTGGGATTGCAACATGAGCGCCCTCGACACGCTCCTCATTGCGCAATTCACATAAGTTAACGGATTTAAACGAATGCTTTGTTTGAAACAACGAAGCATAAGACAATGCAGGAGCTGTTTTAGATCCACTATTAGCATCATGATTAGCATTAGAACCTAGTGAATTAGTCGTAGCAGCCATGGAATCGGCAGTCTCCATAGCGAATGAACACGGAATAGAAAACCCTAACTAAATTAAAAACGAAAACAATGGAAAAAACCCTAAGAAAAACCAATTACCAGTGGATTTATGAAGCAGGAGAATCGACCCTCATTGAACCTCAACAGAAGAAACACACGCGATATCCTTTTGTAATAATCGAATCCCAACAATTAACCTACAGTCGATTACCTCTAGGGGATATCGATATAGGATTAAGGCAGAAGTCGATTTAGAAAAAAGGGTTGAGGGAAATCGCCATAAGCCTAATCGGTTTTAGGGTTTTTTTTTTTTTTTTTTCTTGGGTGATCTTTCCACTTGGTGCTGTGGTTTTCGCCTTAAGGATATGGAGACATTACTTGTATGGGACCAAGTGTGTTGTATTCACTGATCACAAAAGTCTACAACACATCCTGAACCAAAAAGAGCTTAACATGCGACAGCGACGTTGGATTGAGCTGCTAAGTTACTATGATTGCGAAATTCGCTATCATCCCGGTAAAGCAAACGTCGTTGCTGATGCTCTTAGTCGGAAGGAGAGAATACCACCGTTACGAGTTAGGTCATTGGGAATGACTATCGTGTTGCCACTACCATCTCAAATACTAGAAGCTCAAACGGAAGCGTTGAAGGCAGAAAACCGACTTGCCGAGAATATATTTGGGATGGCGGAAAAATGAAATGGGATTTGTTAAACGATCTGATGGAATGTTATGTTATGGAGACCGAATTTGGGTACCATTGTATGGAGAAATCCGTGAGTTGATTATGCATGAGTCGCATAAGTCAAAATATTCTATCCATCCTGGCTCGGACAAGATGTACCAGGATCTGAAGAAGTTTTATTGGTGACCAAACATGAAGGCGGATATAGCATTATACGTTAGCAAGTGTTTGATGTGTTCGAAGGTTAAGGCAGAACATCAGAGACCGTCAGGATTACTGATGCAGCCAGAACTTTCGGTGCGGAAGTGGGAGCGGATTACGATGGATTTCATCACCAAATTACCAAAGACAGCTGGCGGTTGTGATGCTATCTGGGTAATTTTGGATCGTTTGACTAAGTCTGCTCATTTTCTGGCAATTAGTGAAGATGATAGCATCGACAAGCTTGCGAGGTTGTATGTGAAGGAAATTATTTCTCGTCATGGTGTTCCGATATCGATTATTTCTAATCGCGACAGCCGTTTCACGTCAGCTTTATGGCGATCACTTCAAACCGCTTTGGGGACGAGACTAGATATGAGTACTGCATATCACCCCCAAACCGATGGACAAAGTGAGAGAACCATTCAAACTTTAGAGGATATGTTACGTGCATGCATAATAGACTTTGGTAAAGGCTGGGAGAAGTACCTACCCCTTGCGGAATTCTCCTATAACAATAGCTACCATACAAGTCTTAAGGCTGCACCATTCGAAGCCTTATATGGTCGTAAATGCCGTTCGCCTATTGGTTGGGCTGAGGTTGGAGATAGCCAACTTACCGGCCCCGAGCTTATATTGGAAACTACTGAGAAGGTGAGTCAGATTCGTGATCGATTACAAGTAGCTATGGATAGGCAGAAAAGTTACGCCGATTAGAGACGTAAACCCCTGGAGTTCCAGGTTGGAGACAAAGTGATGCTGAAAGTCTCACCTTAGAAGGGAGTGATACGTTTCGGAAAACGTGGGAAACTTAACCCCCGCTACATTGGACCGTTTCTTATTTTGGAAAGAATCGGGCCCGTAGCTTATCGGTTGGAGTTACCACAGGAACTAAGTAAGGTTCACGATGTATTTGATGTGAGTAATTTGAAGAAGTGTCTTTCTGATGAAACCCCGGTGATACCGATGAAAGATATTCGAGTTGATGAGAAATTGAACTTTGTGGAAGAACCGATTGAGATTTTGGATCGAGAGATTAAGCGACTCAAGCGTAGTCGCATTCCGCTCATCAAGGTTCATTGGAATTCCCGTCATGGACCGGAATTTACGTGGGAACGTGAGGATGAGTTTCGAAAGAGATATCCGAAGCTTTTCACTTCGTAGATGATTTGTTCCGAGAGAAACCCGGGACGGGTTTCTTCAAAGGCGGGGAGGATGTGACAACTGGCAAAATAGGGAGCTATTTAAAAACCGCATTACTTTAAAATTTAATGACTTTGAAATATTTATAAGTCTATTCGCGATAAGTTGTAAACTTTAAATCGTGATTTCTTAAATTCGTGGTTTCTATGGATTATGAATTGGAATTTATGAATTTGATATGGAACATATGTGGTGATTTATTTTTGAGATTGTAATTAGGCACTACGTTGACTCCGGCACTAGAAAAACCTAACGAGTTAAACCTTTTGAATAATAGTCGCGTTTAAACGATAAGAGAACGTTTTACTCTTTATATGAGTCGGGAAGTGTCTTGGGAGTAAATGGTGACTTATAAAAATATATTTCGGCGACGTTTAATATTTTTGAAAATAAATAAGCGTGTTACGGGAGACCGGTTAATAAAATTCACCTAAACTAGAAAGTTATTGTGGCTCATTTTGGAAACATGGGACTTTAGGGACCAAAGTGTAAAATTCGGGTATATTAACCCTTCCCTAACCCTAGCCTCATTCATAAATCCAAAAACATCACCTCCTTTCTCCCTCTCTTGTTCGCCGCCGGTAACCACCCACACACCATCACCACCGCCGACCTCCAAACGTCACCGCCACCACCATTCAAACCCCCATCACCCCCTCTTCTCGATCTACTACTACACGCGCCCCAAACACTCCCTTTCCATCACGTTAACTCGCAAAAATCGTCACCTTGTTCTTGTTTTCGAAGCCTTGTCACGTCGTGGTCTTTCACATCGAAGGTGAGACGAGTTTTGACTCGTGTTCGGGTTAAAAACGTGACTCTTGGGTCACGAATTTGGGTTTCCTTGTGGATTCGTGGTTAATAACACGAAATACTATTTGGGTTTTGATTTAAAATGGTTAAATAGAAGTTTGGTATCCGGGTTTTTGATTTAGTTGTGGGTTCGAATGGGTAACCGAGAGCTAAAGCTCTCGGCTTGAATTTCTTCTTCGAGCTCGATTGGTTGTAGATGGGTTTAGTATTTGGTTTTTGGTTTTGATTATGTGGGATTATTGTTATTATGTTTTGGAGGGTTAAAACCCCATTTGATGTTGTTTGGTACATGGCCGACGACCCCTAGGGGCTCGGTTTGGTTTGGCTCGAGCTCACATGAGCTAGCCGAGACCATAAAGGTCTCGGGTGGGACCCACAAGCCTCGTTGGCTAAGTGTTGACCGGGTTTGACTTGGTAGGTCGACCCGTGGATTTGTTAGTCGAAGTGTATTAATGGGATTGTGGAGATGTGGATTATTGGACATTTGGTTAGGCGTGACGAAATCACGTTGACTTACTAGTCAACGATTGATTTTGGCAAAAACGCCGTGACACTTGGACTTGGACAATGAGCCGAGGGTAATGACTCGGACATGTGACCATCACATATAACTCGATAAAAATAATGATCGCGTGAATAATAACACTCGTAATACTATTATTAATAATATAGACGGTTATATAGATATATAGACGTGAAACCGTATATATATTTATATAAGTGAGTATATTAAAAATAAAACTATCACGAGTAACATTATAATAACGTAACGATATATATTATACTATAAAAGTAGTATAATAAATGTCGAGGACGTTATTATGGTTAAGTAATTATAAACGTCGATATAATAGTAACGTTGAATGATTTTATTTAATAAAATACTTTCTTTTTGGAAATAAAGTGGAAAACTCACGAGTTATACGGGATCGGGGTCACTTGAGTCCAAGTGGGCCACATCATTTATGTTGCGACTTTTGTGCTTGTCACGGATATGTGACGTTACTATATTCGTTTTCTATAACTACGTAACTTATTTAATCGACGGGTTAAATAGGATTTATTTAGTTATATAAAAGGAGTATATTAATGGACATTATATCCTACGACGCCCATAGGTTGTGGTATGTGTACGAGGTTTACGAGTTACTAAATATCTCGTGAGGTTTATCAAATTGACGAATTTGGTAAGTTTGACGAAGTATTTAGGGAACTTAGTAAATTTAGAAATATACCATATAGTATCCTACGTGCTATGTGATTTAGATTTTGGGGGTAATCTTGGAATAATATGTTAGGTAAATAAATTAAGGAAGAGTATCATGTCGACGGATTTGGTAGACTTCGGTAATTTATTTAAGTGATATATTAGGCCAATATTGAACCCATAAAGTTTACCATCGTGTCTTTTAGACGTGACTTCTCATTTGAGTTGTGTCAACCCAATGGATACCAAACACCAAACTAACATTTAAACGATACGAGAAATGGATTTTGTAAAGTAAAAAGAAATACTCTTGGGATTGGGAATATTCAATTTTTTTTTAATATCGAGCCTGAAATGAGTTTGTATTGTTAGGAAGTGCCGAGTCCGTAGTTGCTGTCTTTTGAGTTGAGATACATCTTATCAGTACCGATTTCTTTTGCTGATTACTGGACTTGAGGTGAGTCATAGCCCCACTTTTACTCTTGAACTTTATTTTCAATACTTGGGGTGAGAAACGTGCAAATTGTTTTATGTGGACTAATATCGCTTTTCCTTTCTTTTAAAACTTGCTATGCTAAGGAACTAGGAAACTGCTTCAACCCTGCCACATAGTGGAGAACCGCGTGTGGACTAGACAAAGGGTAGTTGCATGGATTTGGATATTGTATCAACCTTGCCACATAGTGGAGAACCGTGTGTGGACTAGAAAAAGGGTAGATACAATTGCCATAGTGCGATCACCTATAGGCCTTTGATATAACAGAGGGTATCCGTGTGAATTTGGTATAACGGAGGGTATCCGTGTGAATTTGGTATAAAGGAGGGTATCTGTGTGATTATGATATGGCGGAGTGTATCCGCAGGATTTTGATTCGAGACCTAGTCTAGCTAGCAAGAGTTTTGCGTATCTGTCCACTTGAAATTTATTATGAATTTAAACCTATGATCTCACCAGCGAAAGGTGACTTTTAGCGCGTTTTCTCAGGTAATTAAGATTGATGGAAGATGCACGTTTGGAAGGCTTGGTACGGCAATTTGGTTTAAGGATCTATTTTCTAAAAACTCTGATATGTTATTGGGGACCTACTTTTAATTTCTTTTGGGCCTTACTTTGATAAACTTGGGATGAATGTAAACTTTAAAACCCCGTTCGGATGTGTTTTTATTTATGTTTACTTTATCTCGTTCTATTATGACTTGTGTTGGATACCAATCCCAGTAGCACCCCGAAAGCTTGAATAGTCTTCCGCTGTACCAAATTTTGGGGGTGTTACACACACTAAACTGATGATGTTGATCAACGGAAAAAAATTAAGCGTAGCATTCATCTGAGCCTTTGTATGTGAATTCATCTGAGCCTTTGTTGAATCCTTTGTATGTGAATTCATCAGAGCCAACAACAGTAGCTCCCTATTCTATTGTATTTGTACATTTCCCATTACCCTATACGCTTGCCAAAGTTAATTAGGTCATTTAGTTTTCTTTTCTAGCTTTCATACGAGACCCAATGAACATGGTGATAACCTAAATTAAATACAATATCTTCAAGGTCTACTATTGATCTATATATGCAGCTTGCTCCCAAGAACATTTATTTCACCCAGTTTTTACCTTGAACATGAGTTAACCTCTTAACACCATAGTACCATAGACACATATGATATCTCAGAACGTGACGGAACTAGGACTAAAAATGACCCGGTGCATATACTAAAAAATAAACATTACTCTAAACATCTGTTTTATGAACCAGGTGCATTTCACAAAATTTAGGATTTTTACAAGAATCCATAGGTGTCCCGAAACCCACCCTGGTTCGTCATTGTCTCGGAAACAACATATTCGTCAACCACAAACTTCAGCATTCATGAATGAAAGAAAAAAAAAGCAACTCAAATATATACAGAATGAGTTAAAAGAACCAAGATTTACATGTGATTTCATAATACAGTTCAATGTTCAAAACCAATATGTAACAAAA
The DNA here is from genome assembly GCA_014162995.1 of Artemisia annua. Lineage (NCBI taxonomy): Eukaryota > Viridiplantae > Streptophyta > Magnoliopsida > Asterales > Asteraceae > Artemisia > Artemisia annua. The sequence continues at coordinate 31,545 of LBNU01021779.1, forward strand.
AAATGAAGCTTGAAATGCTATGGACAAACACAAACATATACTATGATTCATTTCATACAATAGAAAGCTAGATTGAATGAGATTACAAACACCGGAATGGACATTAAACTAAGGGCATGAATTAAAAAGTATAGATCTCTTCCAAATTAAGCGAAAGGTGGTTCTGTTATTGGTAGTTTCTCTGCGGATCTCACTGTTATGGCAAAATCGTGGGGCAATTCGAGATGGAAAACGTGTTGGGGAAATTTTCAAAATACACTATGTTGAAATCATTTTGGGTTTGAGTCCTAAGAAGGAAATTAAGAGTTTTGTTGGAATGGCTATTAGTGAAAGTTTTTCTGTCACAAAAGACAAAACCGTCGCTAATGAACCATAACTCTTGTAAAAACGCACCTATTTGTATAGGTGGCGGTTAAATCGGTTGAAATGGTGTCTGTGACTGAACCATCGCGACTGTTTCAAGTGGTATCAGTTAGCGACGGTTTTCTGTCGCTAGGTCGTCGCTAAATCGTCGATAATTGCACCATTTTGGTGAACCATTGTGATGGTTTGAATGGTCACGAGCATGCCTATATATAGGGCCGTCATTCCAGCGTTTTTTTATGAGAAAAACACATATTTTAACATACCAAAACCTTCTCTTATCACACCAGATTGCAATCGTCTTATTTACTCGAGGAAAGACTTCGATAGTGTCCCGTAAACCTTGAAACTCAGTAGTTCAATCGGCTTATCACCAACCGTGAATTGTTGATAACCAGTTGCTTTGTTTTATCTTCGGAATTGATTCGCCAATAGCCTTTAGCACACATGATCTATTGAAATAGTGGGGGAGAAATTGCTTTAAGGATAGTGAGCACTCGACTCAAAGCAATAAGTTGTAGTCCGGTTTACCGATTGTTAGTTTTTACATATAGATTAGCCATTATTCACTAACCCCGGAACTAACAGAACGGCTCAGTTATTCGATCCATTTATGGTGGGTCTAATGGTAATAAAAATTCTTTAATTCTTTTCACTATACATAACTGATTCCTTATACGTACGGGATCTGGAAAATTTGAGTTAAAAATATTTGAGAAATAAAATGATATTCAACCCACTCCACCGTATAGTAGCCGTTGGTTTGATACAATTTTTTTACAGTCCCCGGTCACGATTTGAGATATAGTTTAGGAGAATAGAATGCATAGCCATTTTTGCTAATAACGGTGGGTATTTTTATTATTATGTAGCCACACTTAGAAAACAAGCCTTTTGATGCTGATTTCATCTCAAAATTGCTGTACGGCAGCTTTGTTTTCTTTCTCGATCTGCCACTCAAAACCTTGTATGTGAGCCACCTGGGACGTCATCAGGTGCACATATCCAGGACAGAAAGGCTGAGATGATAATATACTTGTTATTGCTGTCATCTGGTGTTGTTGATACATAGGTTGGACCTACAGCGTCTCCAAGGTGCCTTCATCTTGTTAGAAGTTACTGTCATTCAAACTTTTATCAGTTACTAGAATAAATGGTGGTGTTAATCACATTAGCTGAGATCATGCCTGGTCCTTAGCTAATCTTTATTAAGAGTTATTATTTACTTTAAGTGCTAGTTATGTTTCAAGTTTGTAACAGCTGATGTACAGCCTATTTATAGGCCCTTCTCTTTTGCTAATAATCATCAGAAAGTTACAGCAATATCTTTCACATGTTCTTTCTTTGTTAGATCAGCAGAATCACATCTTCATTACATCTCAATTGTTCTTAGCTCTGGCATACACTCCAACTAGAGTGCTATTGAGTTGGTTATGGAAACTCCTTATAGGGTATAACCTATTCTTGGTCGATTATATAGAATTTGCGAAAAGCTTGAAAAGAGCTTTTATTATTGAGTGGAATAGGAAAGCGGTCTCGTAGGGATATGATAATAGGGAGAATCCCGATTTCCGGTGGTTGATTTATGGTCAGTTAATAGAACGAGGAAATCCCATTCTCTAAGGTGGTGTGGATGTGGTTGCGACTCTGATAGTGGATGATGAGGTTTTTTGAGCCAAACGATCCTTATGAATAATTACTTGTCATGCAGCAGGAGGTACATAACGAGCTGAAGGTTATTTGTCCCTGATGATTATTCCTGCTCCAGGTCCTTGGACTTACCTGGGCAATTGGGAGGAATTTAACAATGCTATTCGACTTTCAAGTTCAAGGCAGTCCGAGGAAATAATGCCTGTTATGTGGATGTGTCTAAGTGTCTTGAACATGTTTTTTTCTTTTAATGGTTGTTTAGTTTGTTGGTAGCTAGTTGTTCATTTATGGCAATGTGTTAAATGATCTAGTGGTTGTTCAAGCGGTTGCCTTGAGGGTTAATGTGGTATTTCAGCCACATTCCATTGTAATTTAAACGTTTTTTGTTTAATATATTTTTGCCCAGGGTGGAGATCCCTTTTACCCCAAGAAAAATAAAATGGTAATAAAAATTGCTTTTCATTCTTTCTTCACTACTTACATAACTGATTCCTTACTCTCACGTGAATCGTGGACCTGGAAATTTGAGTTAAAATACTTTAAATGGATGCATGTCACCCACTCCACCGTTAGTAGCCGTTGGTTTGGATACACCATTTTTTGAACAGTCCCCCGGTCACGGTTTGACCATTACCTAGTTTAGGAGAAATATGAAGAGTGCATACGCCATTTTTGCCTAAATAACGGTGGTAATGTTTTTATTATTATACGTACGCCACACTTAGAAACAACGCTTTTGATGCTGTTTCATCTCATCGCTGGTCGCCACGCCAGCTTTGTTCTTCTGTCTCTCTCGGCAGCTTGCGACCCAAGAACCTTGTATGGTGAAGGGCCACCTGAGACGTCGATCCAGGTGCACCCATTCTTATCGCAAGGGAATAGAAAGGCCTGAGATGATAATATCGAATCTTGTTAGTTGCTGTCATCTGGTGTTGTTTGATCATAGTTGGACCGCTACCAGCGTCTCGCAAAGGTGCCTTCAATCTCACCCGACGGAACCCTTTCAACAAGAGTCCACTACTGTACGGTTTATTGTAGTATGCCTAAATAATATATTAAATTAGTTTGGAATACTGTAGTGAATCGAGACACATGTTCTGCGTTGCCTAATAATGCTAATCAAAGTAATCAATTTGAAAACATGGAGCATAAATAGGGAAAAAAGATCAATACAAGATAGAATTGAACAGAACCATCGCCGACCCATCAAGCTAACACAACTACCATAATAAAACAATTTTGTATGTAACAATCTTCAATTACATATATGCCCTATACGGGAGTACTTGGTTCTTAATTGTATACATCAAGTTTCTTCACAATCAC
>LBNU01021779.1:35081-49858 GCA_014162995.1 Artemisia annua
AAAATGTATCGAGCCAGTGCTTCATAACTGGCGTGGGTTTTCTTTGTGCTACCCAAAATATGGCTGCCACTCAAATTCTCTCAATATAAGCCACCCACATACCTGTCTCAAGGATTCTTATGAATTCTGGAACAAGTTAGATGCCAACGCCTACCCATGAAGTTACCGTGCCGTTTGGCTCCCATTTTCCCTATATCTTGGTACTCATTATTTATCTTGATGAGAAATTAACTTCTTCATAAAGCATCTCTTTCCATAGGTTTTCTTAGTCCGTAAAGATACCAATTCAAACGTAATAGTTATCGATCGGCTCTAAGAAGGTGGCCAAGAGAATGTGCCACATTCAAGGATATTGGATACATTCAAAGACTTTCGGAAACATCAAAAATAGACAGAAGTTGGCGAGTCATTTCACGTGCACTCATGCGTCCGGATCTAGGATCGTAACATGGCACCTCACGCGCGACAACTTTATCTTAGACAACTAGAACTCATAATACCATAAATCTTCAACATACACCTATCTTTTTTTCTTTTCTTTGCTCATTTTTTTGCTTTTCTTTTCTTTCACTTTTTCTTTCTTTTCTTGCCTTAGTAACTTCTCAACTACCGAAACCGTCGATGTTTCAATCCAGAGACCTACCGCCCAACTGCTAACGGTTGCGATCTAGGACCAAGGGCGCCGCATCTCAATCCGCAAGTCTTGAACACCTTAGCTCATACAAACAACGGGCTTTTGGAGTAGCTCGAAACCACATGCGTACTACCGCTTTACACGGATATACAATACGAATACAAACTCAACGACCGTGTATCCATGATGTGTACCAAGTTCCCAAGCAAATTCTCTCGAGAAGAAAAGAACTACGCATCGCTAAACCTAACATCTTTAATCTATTTGCACAGATATGGTGAGCATTTTGTGCGGAACAAAAAGACATGAGTACCTTCGATGAGCTTTAAAGAGAGCCAACTACTCTATGGCTATAGCATCGTAAACTTCTAAAGAACGCTATCATTTCAAGTCTTCCGCAAATAAAAATCCAGTAATGAGATTCCGGCGAATGCTTAGCCATAATCATATTTTTAAAGATTATATGGTTAAGAGACAAGCGATGGCCTCAAGACACCGCGGCCGGTAATCAGTCACAAATTGTATTCTCACTCTTATACTAGTAGGAAGCAAACCGGGCGTCAAAACTTTGTCTTCTATTTTTGCATAATTTTTAATTAAGTTTTTTTCATTTTTCTTGGAATTTTTCAAAATTTTCAAGTTTTGATTTTTTGAGAAAACGGGGTTGCACAGTAAACAGCAATGGGAAAGGCTAGGCAATAAATCCGAAAGATCCCCCCCCCCAGACGTAAAGAGTAAGACATTGTCCTCAATGTTTCATAAGGTAAAGTGTAATCCTAACAATAATTCTTAAGCGCGTTTATTAAGTTTTACCAAGACTTGTCGAAGTAAGTTTGGTATGTGATGGCTTCACCAAGCAACATCAGTATACATAGCGACTCGAGTGGAGATTAGACTAAGCACGGAGCACGAGAGTCTCTGATGAATGCGGAAAGCATGCAACACAACACCAAGCAACACTAAAGATTGAAAGTCGCCCGCCGCGCGGGTACTGTATTAGTAATAAAATAAAAAGATAAGCAATGGGGCCCTCCCACAAGCGCTTGTTTATAACGATCGGTAAGCTTAGACTCGCCCGATACTTGTTCTTTGCGGGTGAGCAAATGAAACAGCCGCTTGAAAAGCAACGATGCCGGATCAAAAACAACCTCCTCACTCGGCGGAGGAAGAATGATCGGAAGAAACCGCCGAGATATGTGAAGAATGAAGAAAATTTTTATTCACAATTAAGATCAATTAGTCATTTCAAAAACTGGGGGGAGGCCTGGAAAAATTGGTAAAAAGCTAAGCCCCCGCCCAGACTAACGTCTGCTCAAGATCAAATTGAAACGATTCAAGATTCGAGAGGAGAGAAAAAAGCAAGAGAAGTGGTACTGCCACGACTCGTTCTCACTCGAAGCAAAAGAAAAAGCCTTTCAGTCAGACTGGAAGAAGAAAATCGGAATGATAAGTAGATTGCCACTTTAATGCCTCAACCTTAGCAAGGAAGGAAATGATACTTTCGCCAGTTTTTCCCGAGAGCCTTCTCGTTGCGATTGCATTGTCGCATTCTTCATCATTCTCCTCTTCTAAAGCTGACGAGCTCGAGGATAAGCGTCGACATAATCGGATGTCTTCAAAAGATAACATATCATAGTCAAAAGCGGAACTTGGAGAACCACTCTCAACACGACAACAAGATTTGTCAACACGAATCCTGAGCTCCGAGCGCCAAAGGATCTAGGATGGCTTAGAAAATCAAAACATAGGGGTGTGAAGAACATTTTGGAGAATCCGGAGGTGGACAAGTGGTGTGCTCTGGAGAGCTAGCAGACCACCGCTGTCCGTTGTAGTCTCTTGCGGCTTCGTGTTCTTGGAAGAGTCCGGGAGTACTCAAGAACAAAGTCACAATCACCCTTAGAAATCTTCGCACGACTCTTTGGGTTGGGACAAGGCTCTCAGCACTTGGTTTATTGAATCACCAGATTCCGTGCCGGAATGTACTAATAATGCTCGTCCCCCATATGAAAGATATCCGTTGGGTCAAACGTTGAGAACACGGTGTGATAATCGCTGAGAATTGTTATAATCCTTATTGAATAAATCGTCATCGTCATCGTGACAAAGGTTTGCAAGGAGTGCTGGCACGCTCGCTTTAGCTGCATTCTGTCGCTAGTAATTCTCAAGATGATGTATGACATAGCGATATGAGAACCCACTACCATTGCCTTTGTGCCCGTACGAACTCTTTGATGTGTTTTCGAAATCTTCAGGCATCGTTAAGGGTTAGACAAATAGAATTACCACCGGCGGCGTCGTAATTGGAGGGAATCTTGATCATTTGCATAAAGCATGGTAGCAAAGATGTCGACTTGAAACCAATCCGAAAAAGCCCATGATTGGGGCTTACTGTCTCATGAGACCTTGAATCTTCCGGATCTCGGGCGGAAGACTCATCAAAACCGTGTTGCGATTAAGGATTTCTTTCGAATTTCAAGCGTTTGAATGAGGATAGAATCGATTCAAACGTTGAGCGCTAAATCGTCCCACCCCAAGTGCGTGTATAGAGTGTAGGAGGTCACGATCAAGGCCATCTCGAAAGCTGCTCCTTTAACGTTAACGAAATAAGATTAGCGTTCACCACATCATCAGGACTTGGTTTATTTTGAACGTCCAGATATTAGATAGAATTTGTTGAACGTGGGAGTAAGGATCAGCATTTTCGCGCAACCAAGAAAGGATCAATGAAATCAAGCTAACTCGACGTTGAGTCGTATGATTCATCTTGCCAGAAATCGGTGTAACGATGGCGCGGCTCAAGATGCACCGAATTCGAGCAACTCCTCCAGTAGAACGTAGTATGCCAGGATATTGAAGAATAGGAGAATATGTTTTGATTTTTATGTTGAAAGAATGAAAAGTTAAAAGTGAAAACCAATTTGAAAAAAATTTTTTTTAAAAATGCTTTTGATTTTTATTTAAAAATGGAAACAATAAGTGAAACAATTTGAAGAGAAAAGTGTTTTTGTGTTTATATTTTTAAGAATATTTACAAAAGCTTTATACTTCTCGATAAGAAGGACTCCAAAACAGCATACCTCGACACGAGCGAAAATCAAATTCTTATCAACCGCTCCCCCGGCAGCGGCCGCACATTTTGATGTCGCCGGGAGCCAAAAAGTGCAAGCTCAGAACACGGATCGTTGGCCCAGAACGAGGGTTGAATAATGGATCGCGTCACTCAAGACCGTGAGCTATTGGTGATGAATAGGTATTTAAAGATGGTTTGTTGTTTTGTCTACACACAACGACATCAAAGTAAAGGAAAGCGGTAAAACGACATGAAATAAGAAAACAAGCTAAAGAAGCCATGCTATAAGCGACTAAAGAAGCGGTAAATGAAAGCGATAAGTATGAAAACGGTAAAATGAAATTAAAAGACAATGGTTGCAAAGCAATCGCGAATAAGTTCTTAGTGGAGGTAGAAAAGTGTGCAACGAGTTCATTCTCCTCTCGAGATTAGTGTTGATAATCTTATTGAAAAGAGTATTAACTCAAGACGATGGAATTAATCGTTCAAAGATTCTTCTTCGGAATAATTAACTCACACGTTCTAAGTAAGGCTTTCATACTACACAAACGTTTAAGCATCTCACGAAATCACAAACCGGAATCGCTAAGCAGACACGTTTTAAAAAGCTACTCGGAGACATCATAGTTAAAACGTAAAGCGATAATAGTAATTTAGAAAACTTTCAAAACAGTTACGTAATAAAAGCTTAAAAACTAAACTAAGACGACGGAGCTTAAATAAGAAAACGACTCTAAAAAAGATTAAGAAAATCGACAGCATAACTAGAATTTTAATTAAAAGAAAACCGTACTCGTTGAACGGATGAGGGAAATAAAAGCCCTTAGCTCGGCTTGTAAAGAAATGAAACTAGAAAGAAAAGAACAAGCATACTCGCAAGAATTGGACTCGAACTCGCTGTGAACGTTCGATTACCATATCGCTAATGGAGACAACCCCAATAACTCGCTGACCCTACAATCCCTACTCGGCTAACAATGAAGCTACTCACTCAACTATTGAAGTCGACTCGCTAACTTTCTGCCAACTCGCTAAGATCCAATCCCTACTCGCTAGAACTAGCTACACCATACGTCGCGTGAAGGTATTTGGCGAATAGTCTCGCGTGAGTAATCATGTCTGGTAGAAACGTCTGCGTAAAAACGCACGCGATTAACTAAGAATATATAAACATATAGGCATGGGTTGATAGAGCGTGGAGTTATCAGTTATAATCCCTGAGACATATCCAGCTGTGTATAATATTGACGTACTCGCAAGGGTGATGGTGGAAATGAGTTTCTACGTCGGCCCTGTAAGAAAAGCGCTAAATCGTGTGATGGAGCGATCGAGAACTGTAATGTTCATAAAAAATCCTATAATTAATAAGAAGTAAATTGCTAAGATTTAAAACTAAATGAAAACTGTGTGTTACAGGCGATTGGTATGTTGCTGAAAGCCGTAGATTTAGATTAAATGGAATCGGGATAGAAGTGGTGGGATAATATAAGCGCTGCAGGTCAACGGCCAAGAAAAAACATTATGACAACGATAGTATCACTTTGAAAAACTGCGCTTTATGTAGAATTCTTGCACTAAGACATACGGAGTATTTTGCAGCATTCTTTTTTCTTCTTTATCAGTTTTCTTACTGGTCACCTTTGGGTCACAATATCAATCTTCTGAAAGGTGCCTAAAGGTTCAAGATTATTCGACATATCAATCCTTCACTTCTTCCGTAGAAGTTTCACAAATATTGGTTCCATTTACGTACTTGCATTCCATATCGTCAAGAGAATCCCTGTAGATATGTGTCCATACTCGATATCCTGTTACCAGAGTCAAAATTAATGGAAACAAATTCATTAAATGTTTATTTACATAACAGAAGACACCTTATCTCAAAAACATTTAGTCCTTACTGTCAAAATGGACTTTGTATGCAAGTCGTATGGAATTAAGTTCACCGCAACATCATGAAAGAACTGCAGAAGTTGATGATACATGTTACATTTTTATTGACAAACTTTTAAGTGTGTTTTAAAAAAGAAATAAAATGCAACAGGCGCTGCTGCTGACCTCCTTGGAAAGAGAAACCATCACCGAGTTCTGCAGGGAAGAGGAAGAAAAGTGCTATTAAACGTGATGAGATTCATAAATCATTGTTAACAAAAAAAAAGATCTTAGGTCGATCGCTTACAATTGTATATACTAACCTCTGCATAACTTTTTGGATCAAAAAGCTAACTCAATTAGCATCATAAACAAATGATTGTATTAAAAAATATTCATAACATCCTAAAATTGTTCTTTATGAGTTAAGTATTCTTTTTAATTTTTCTTTAAAAAAATAAAAGATTTTACCCATGATCGAAAAACATGATGACTTTACTTATAGAAAACATCTAAACATATAACACTACCACTGATGCAAAATCTAAAATAGCTAGATAGCAAGGTACAGATGGGTTATACCCGTGTGCGTGCGAAGCTCGAAATACTATGAACAATGATGATGTTGCGACCCCATAAACTGCCCAAACATTAGATCAATAAAAAATGTCAGAAATGATATATAACAGAATCCAGGCATCAAAAAATGAAACAACATGTTCAAAAAATAAACCTCAAATCAATAGATTGTAGATCTATTTCTAAACACAATCAAATAACTAAAGTATGAAAATTACTTACTTTGGATTGGAGGCATGTGGGACTATGCCTGGATTGGGGAAAAACATATTAGTCATTGCAGCCACAAATAAAAGTGAAAGAAGATTGCTTCATATAAATAGCTAAACCCTAACTTATCTGAGTGTTGCCCTCATCTCAAATTTTACAGTAACCTCCTCTTAAGAACATACATACTCTCATATACATCCCAATAATTTTAAATACGAAATATGAAGCTTTTTATGCTATGAGGTTACTAAAATAAACATTTATAAACAATATATTTGTATATTTTTGCTAATTAATACTCCGTAATAGATTTTTAAAGACCGCATATTGTATTTTGTTTAATTTTTTTAGGGTTAATAGCATCTAATAGCAACGTAATTCATGAGATTAAGCAAGGCCTAGGCATATCAAGAAGACTAAAGACCTGCCTTCATCCCACCCCCAAAATATTCCTTTTAGTCCATTTAAACGCCAANTTATGAGTTAAGTATTCTTTTTAATTTTTCTTTAAAAAAATAAAAGATTTTACCCATGATCGAAAAACATGATGACTTTACTTATAGAAAACATCTAAACATATAACACTACCACTGATGCAAAATCTAAAATAGCTAGATAGCAAGGTACAGATGGGTTATACCCGTGTGCGTGCGTAGCTCGAAATACTATGAACAATGATGATGTTGCGACCCCATAAACTGCCCAAACATTAGATCAATAAAAAATGTCAGAAATGATATATAACAGAATCCAGGCATCAAAAAATGAAACAACATGTTCAAAAAATAAACCTCAAATCAATAGATAGCTAAACCCTAACTTATTTGAGTGTTGCCCTCATCTCAAATTTTACAGTAACCTCCTCTTAAGAACATACATACTCTCACATACATCCCAATAATTTTAAATACGAAATATGAAGCTTTTTATGCTATGAGGTTACTAAAATAAACATTTATAAACAATATATTTGTATATTTTTGCTAATTAATACTCCGTAATAGATTTTTAAAGACCGCATATTGTATTTTGTTTAATTTTTTTAGGGTTAATAGCATCTAATAGCAACGTAATTCATGAGATTAAGCAAGGCCTAGGCATATCAAGAAGACTAAAGACCTGCCTTCATCCCACCACCAAAATATTCCTTTTAGTCCATTTAAACGCCAACGACACCCCTTAGTCATCTGCGAAGGCTTGGTTATGATTTCCCACGGCGAAATTCTATGATTGAATGCGGCTAATGGTTCATCCCATTGAACCTGAAATAGATTACCTTGTATGGTTAAACACTGAGTTGATTGAAGCCAATAACGGGTAAAATATCTACCACGATAGCCACATGCAAGCTCACTAAATTAACTAAATTTGAGTGTATAGAGAGAATATAAACTAAAGTTGCTAAATATGTATATAACGAAAGCACAAGCCACTTGATGGTATACATAATCATTTATTGGAAGCCTAATTAAGAGTGTGCACCTAAAACCGTCAGGCCTGCTCTGTGGGGCCACTCTTGACTAGCAGTAGTATTATTATGATTTTTCGTATCTTTCTATGTTTTCTACTAATATTTTATAAAAATTTGACCATCTGTAGTTTCTTTTATGATAACTTCAATCATGTAAGACCTTTACAAACTTGTAAAGTCTGGTCAATTTAATTTGCCATATATTGAACTTGCTAAAACACCCGTGAAATTTATTTAAATAATGGTAACACAAATAGATATAGATAATGTTTATATATTACAAACTAAGCGGACAAAACAAAACAAATTATATACTTGGTTGGAAAAAGAAATTGTTTTCAAACGAAAAATAGAGATAGTCAAACAAATATTCAAGTAAGTAAAAAATAACATAAAGTAGAATAAATTAATGTTGTCCATTTTGATTTAGAGTAGAAACATTAAGAGACACGTTGATGAATCCGTCGGTAACTTAATGATCCTTTGCTATGCATCTCGATAGTGTAAAATTCATATAGCCTTTCACGCCCAAATAAGCAATAATTCATACATTTTGTTAAGCAACCGCAACTTATCTATCTTTTTAATCTTGATAGCTCAAACTACAATATATTATAATGAAAACATAACATATACTCCCTCCATCCCAAATTTATTGTCAACTATCGACTTTTTTAGTATTTCTTCTTCAACTTTGACCTTAAATATTTTTGTGTGTGTTATATAATATTTGATGCAAAATATATAAATGGATTGAGTTTTAAGTGTATTTTTCAATGGTATAATTTTTCATCAAGTATTATATAATTAAAAATATATTTTTATGGTCTAAGTTAGAAACAATTTGACTTTGAAAATTCAAAGTGGATAATAATTTTGAGTCGGAGAGAGTATTTTTTAATCTTTAAAATGGCCATGAAAGAGAAAATACAAATATATGGACTCTACAGGTGATCAAAGTTATCTAAACACATGAACCTTACAATCATGATCGGGGTTTTTTTTATAGAACAGAAATTTAAATAAAACTAACATAACAATTAAAAACAATGTCACTTTATAACATTTCATAAAACATATGTGAAGACATTCCTTTATTAGTATAGAAAGATGATACTAATTATATTCTCATAAGTCACTATTTATCCTTGAAGAGGTTTCAAGTTCGAGTCTCATCATGGACGGACTTTTAGGGGCCCGAAAAAACAGAAGCAGGAGTGGGTTTATCCCCTAAGGAGAAAGGTTTGATGCTTGCATATTGCCCAATTAGATGTCACTGTGGGCTCGAATCACTAAATACTAACTTGCCGTTCAAAAAAAAATAACACCAGTCTTGATGAATGAACCTCAAGGATAATAAATGACGTAGAAACAACCAAACGCCATGTATTATATGTATCACTTTCAATATCCTTTGCTTGGAATACAACGTAGGTCTCCAATGATCATATCGTACAACAAATGAATTTACGTTCATTCATTCCTACAGCGCAAAAAAAAATTTGCAACTGAAGAACAATCACATATGAATGAATGTGATTCGTTCATTAAAAAGTCACCATTTAAATTCTTAAATTTAGTGGTTGTACTTTCATCGAAATTCAGCTAGCAACTAAAACCAAGAAAGAGCAACTTTTCCCTCAGTTATATTCAGTTACATATTGTTAGCCTCGCTATTTTATAAAGATAACGTCACACAAGTGAAATGGACTAGATATGTAGCAAATAGTACCTTAGGGACTATTATGGTTCATTAGGCAAACTTATATGGTAATGAGCCTATAAATACCCCTCATGACTCTCCATGAGGGGTGTGGGAAATCATTGTGTAAACACTTACTTATCCATTTAATTTAATATATCTAGTGTTATTCTCCACCTTTCTCTCTCTACTTTCTTTCTCTAGAACTAACATGGATTACATATATTTCAACCAACCTCGACCTCCGAAATTATGTATCTTGTTCTTTACAATTGGTATCAAGAGCTAACCAGGAGCGAATCGTGGTGTTTTGAGGTTTTTTGTGTTCTTTTTGGGTCGAATTGGTTTTTCATGAAAAGATACTTGTTAGATCTTGTTTATGGTTAGAATTGCAAGATTGTTGTACTTTCATGTTTAGGGATGTGATATGTACTTAAGTTTGTGGTTTCATAGCTTGGTTCAATCATTTGGTAGTGTTTTTGAACTAATCGAGTAGTATTGTACTTATGTTCTTGGATGCGAGTGGATTCACGTTGAGTGTTCTTGAATGTGATTTGGTCTCATTTGTTGCTAGTTGTGTGTTGTTAGTGAATGTGATTTGGCATCTTTTCTCTTATTAGTTAGAAGACAAATCACACGAGTGTGACACCTATGGACTTATCTTATGTGAGTTGGTGATATGCGACAGTGACACTTTTGTTTGTTAGCAATGCGAGTTGACTTGACTGCGATTTGATCAGTCGAATGTGATTTGATGAACACTGCGATTTGATCAGTTGAATGTGACTTGTCTGTTTGTGGATGCGAGTTGATTCATTGCGAGTTGATGTTTATGGATGCGAGTTGATTCACTGTGAATTGATGTTTCTTGATGCGGGTTGATTCACTGCTAGTTGACTATATTCTTCACTACTAGTTGACTATATTCTTCGCCGCGAGTTGAATTTCTGTTCACTGCTAGTTGACTACCTTCTCCATCAAGAGGACTTATTAATTTGTGCTCAAATCACGTACAACAATTCATCCAATCAAATCACAATCAAACAACAATTCATCCAACCAATCACAATCAAACAACAATTCATCCAATCATATCACAAACTCAACCACCGCACCAAAAATACATATGATATAATTGGTCTACACTTCATTGAACATGATTCACTTCATCATTTCATAAACTTAATACCAATGTATCACGCCTCAAATTACACCACGTATAGCTTAAAAGATCCTGATCAAGATTCATAATCAAATGACAACGGCTAGTATCGGATTTTTGTGACTATGGGGATAATACATTATCACTTCTCCGGGTTTGAAGTTCGTTTCAAGGGCATGTGTACTTATTTATCTCAAAGTCTAGGGGAGGATGGATGCATGACTTTCGAAGATACTAGTTTGTGCATTCACCGGTAATGATAGTGATAGTGATTAAGACTTGGATTATCTAGTTATACCCGATATGATGTAAGGAGTTACATTGTAGTGCTCACGGGTTATAGCTATCACTATAAGGAGTTACGTTGTAGTACTCAGTGTCACACAAAGTTGTGGATAGTTCAAGAGGCGGAGATTTCATATACTGTTCGTGGGTTTGAGTATATGGCACTACCTATGCTTAAAGGAGTTACGTTGTAGTGCTCAGTATAGGTTCTTAGTCACACCATCGTAAAAGATTAAGTCACATATCTACGGGATGTTTACTTCATTTTCGGATCGGTTATATTGGGTTGTTTCTCTAGTCATTTACTAGCTGGTTGGAATTTGAAGAGGTCGCTTATCGGTTGAAGGAAGAGACAAGATTGTAGAAAAAAGAGTCATATCTTATCGACATATTCTCACAAAATTATGCTGTCATGGTTTATATCTTGCATCAGAAGTGTAAAGTAAAGATAATTTTATGGCATGTACACAACATTATGATGATTCCGATAACTCGCAACCATCAGGAGAGAGAAGAACATGCCAAATGAAGTAGTGTTTCATCTTCAGTACGTTGGTTGATCGAGGGAACTATGCCTAATACCAAAGAAGTACCATGAGGTACCAAGTATGTGTACATCGGAGCTTATTACCAACCTTCTATGCAATACTATGTGAGTTATGTTGTTATGATGCTCCCCGAACGACAATCATGGTGCAAACACTTTACAATCTAATTTATCCGCTGCGTGATAGAAGAAGGGTTGTTAGTTCAGGAGGGAGCAGAAGTATGAAAAAGGTTCACTAGTTAGGAAGGAATAATAACCTAACTAGATCATTATAGTTGAAGTTCAGGGCTACATAAATCAGTGCCATCAGTGCCAAAGATCAAATGCCGAGATCATCGGAAGAGAAGAACTTCAAGTCTGCCTCAATATCTAGACTACAGAGACTCTGCGCTTCAACAACATCAACATAGTTTACTATTGTTGGAATTTAGTTGTATCCGATCGGTTGGATATTGCCTGCAAAGAATTCTTTGTCGATTCACGTTGCATGTATTGTCTTTCTTCGTGGCATGACTTTATTCATTAGAACTTGATATTTCCTTGATAAATATGTGTAGTAAGCTTGCCTTTATCAAATCCTTTTGTCCATGCGTCGTTTCTTTCTTTTTCTTCTTCTCGAAACTCTCCAAATGTGCATGATCACTTCATTTCTTCATCTTTTAATCACTTTTACCTAGTTTTGGCTATATTTGAATTCATAAACACTTTTCCACGATTAAGTAACAAATATATACAAATATGACCAATTTCCTTATGAAAAACCAACAATAACGCGACTAAAAACATGTTAACTTTGAGCGTTATCAGCCAGTTGGGCATTGGACTTGGTTAACTAGCATGTCATGTGTTATATTATGTAAGTCTATTAAGAAGTAAACATAAACCAAGCCCAAGCCCAAGCCCATAGAAAGCCTTATGTAAGAAAGTATATAAGGCACCTAAACCTTCATTTGTAGGTTGTGCTTGTGTGTGTAAGTGTGTGTTTTATATGAAATTCTCTCTAGTTTCTCATGCTACTTTCTCTCTCTAAAACACATACATATATTCATCAAGTCACCATATCTCATTCAATATAAGTGTGATCAAGTTAATAGATACAAGGTCCTACACATGTTTTCTTGAATCATCTAGAACAAAAACATGCTCTGCTCTAGTTAATTACGTGAAAGTTTAATTCAGTACAAAGACTATCCATTAACATAAACATTATCATGCTCACTAAAAAAGTGTTAATTACCCAAGATGCTTGTTCGCTTCTACTTGTCTTGGCAAGACTGCAATATTTTCTGGTGGTATAGATGAAAGTGGAAAGGTTAGGTATATAGTCTAGCTCTATGACAGTGCGACCGGGGCTTAGGAGACTCCTCCTAGCTTGCTCAAGTATGAAAAATGAGTTATGGGGTGATGATAGATGGAAAGTTCTATGTGATTGGTGGCAGTTGAGGGAAAGATGGAAAGTGTTAGGATCATAGTTTTCAACTATTCAGTCAAGTCTCGATCATTTCAGTCAATGTAATAGGTTGCTAGAATTATCATAATTAGCTACGTTATTTAGTTAATNATTGTATGGCATGTACACAACATTATGATGATTCCGATAACTCGCAACCATCGGGAGAGAGAAGAACATGCCAAATGAAGTAGTGTTTCATCTTCAGTACGTTGGTTGATCGAGGGAACTATGCCTAATACCAAAGAAGTACCATGAGGTACCAAGTATGTGTACATCGGAGCTTATTACCAACCTTCTATGCAATACTATGTGAGTTATGTTGTTATGATGCTCCCCGAACGACAATCATGGTGCAAACACTTTACAATCTAATTTATCCGCTGCGTGATAGAAGAAGGGTTGTTAGTTCAGGAGGGAGCAGAAGTATGAAAAAGGTTCACTAGTTAGGAAGGAGTAATAACCTAACTAGATCATTATAGTTGAAGTTCAGGGCTACATAAATCAGTGCCATCAGTGCCAAAGATCAAATGCCGAAATCATCGGAAGAGAAGAACTTCAAGTCTGCCTCAATATCTAGACTACAGAGACTCTGCGCTTCAACAACATCAACATAGTTTACTATTGTTGGAATTTAGTTGTATCCGATCGGTTGGATGCTGCCTGCAAAGAATTCTTTGTCTTTTCTTTGTCGATTCATGTTGCATGTATTTTCTTTCTTCGTGGCATGACTTTATTCATTAGAACTTGATATTTCCTTGATAAATATGTGTAGTAAGCTTGCCTTTATCAAATCCTTTTGTCCATGCGTCGTTTCTTTCTTTTTCTTCTTCTCGAAACTCTCCAAATGTGCATGATCACTTCATTTCTTCATCTTTTAATCACTTTTACCTGCTTTTGGCTATATTTTAATTCATAAACACTTTTCCACGATTAAGTAACAAATATATACAAATATGACCAATTTCCTTATGAAAAACCAACAATAACGCGACTAAAAACATGTTAACTTTGAGCGTTATCAGCTAGTTGGGCATTGGACTTGGTTAACTAGCATGTAATGTGTTATATTATGTAACTCTCTTAAGAAGTAAACATAAACCAAGCCCAAGCCCAAGCCCAAGCCCATAGAAAGCCTTATGTAAGAAAGTATATAAGGCACCTAAACCTTCATTTGTAGGTTGTGCTTGTGTGTGTAAGTGTGTGTTTTATATGAAATTCTCTCTAGTTTCTCATACTACTTTCTCTCTCTAAAACACATACATATATTCATCAAGTCACCATATCTCATTCAATATAAGTGTGATCAAGTTAATGGATACAAGGTCCTACACATGTTTTCTTGAATCATCTAGAACAAAAACATGCTCTGCTCTAGTTAATTACGTGAAAGTTTAATTCAGTACAAAGACTATCCATTAACATAAACATTATCATGCTCACTAAAAAAATGTTAATTACCCAAGATGCTTGTTCGCTTCTACTTGTCTTGGCAAGACTGCAATATTTTCTGGTGGTATAGATGAAAGTGGAAAGGTTAGGTATATAGTCTAGCTCTATGACAGTGAGACCGGGGCTTAGGAGACTCCTCCTAGCTTGCTCAAGTATGAAAAATGAGTTATGGGGTGATGATAGATGGAAAGTTCTATGTGATTGGTGGCAGTTGAGGGAAAGATGGAAAGTGTTAGGATCATAGTTTTCAACTATTCAGTCAAGTCTCGATCATTTCAGTCAATGTAATAGGTTGCTAGAATTATCATAATTAGCTACGTTATTTAGTTACTCGTATGGTTTA